>JANHAO010023300.1:0-11948 GCA_026873985.1 Saraca asoca
TAACAATGCAATCCTATTTATAGAGGAAGGAGGAGTTACATACATTAATTACAAGCTACAGTTGTGTTATATTAAGATATAAATGGAAAAGATGATAAAAGGCTACAATCCGGCTACTGTAAAATGTAGACTACAGGGTGGGCCCCCTTAGTTTGCTGTAGACTTGTATCTATCTATGTTCGTTGCTTGGTATGGCTATGCCAAGTGACATGCTAGGCGTCCCGAGCGGGAATTCCTGGCTCAGGGTCGTCATGGGAACCGCTGTAGTGAGTTTGGTGCTGCTATAGCGAGGTAGCGAGCTCGAACAAGGTGATCAACTGCCTGACGAGCTGGTTTTGTGATCTTCTCGCTGGGTCACAGGCTTGCTTCAAGGGATGGTGCTGGTACTACTTCACTATGCCGCTTTCTGATGGGCGAAGCCAAGCTTGCTAGGTGCCTTTGGCGTGCCCGAGGCTACGAGCTCTCGAGGCCATTTTCGCATATAACAGGACTGAACAGATTTTCACATATAACATGAATCAACTTGAGATTAATGCTTCCTAGATCACTAAATATTCATTTAATTATTGTTAATCATAATAAAGATCCCTAAAATGATTAATAAGTTTTACGCAAAACTCAGCCATAAGCAATCCATCACAATCTCAATGCATTACTTAGTTTTCCTATCCTCTTCTAAGGTGATTATCAAGATCTCAGTAACCATATCAATACCTAAATCAAAGGAATCCATTTAAGTCAGATATTGCAATAAAAACCAAGAGGAAAAGGAAAGAAGTGACCAGCAATTGGATGCCAAAATGAAGGAGCAAGATATCCACATTTATCTTCAAGTGTCAACCCTTGGATAGTTACAAAGTTAGCCTTCCATAGAGGTAGAAAATATAGAAAAGGGGAGAGCAAAATCTTGCTCTCTACCCATATGAAAATACACAGTAAAATTACTCTAAAAACTAAGCTAAAAACTACACAAAAACTAAATGAAAAACTTCTCTTTCCAAATGGTCTTGCCAGGGTAAAAAGAAGAGAAGCTAGTTGTATAGGTATATAGGCAAATGATGGTTAGCTGAATCTACTGCTTTGCCATTGTGTGTTGAGGGCTCAATGCAAACTACTTTCCCTCCTTTTCCTACTCTCTTTTGTGTCTCCAGCTGGCTAAATTTTTGTTGGATCAAAGGATGTTGCAATGGGCTCAAAAATCATGCCAATTGAGGACTTAAAACTTCAATTCTGCAGGGCCCATTTTTGCAACTTCTCTACCTTAAATTTTTAGCCTATTTTTCACACCTAAATTGACCATTTTAGCATAGGAAGTCTTCATATGAATTGTGTCTTTATGTGTTATCTTCCATTTGGACTTTGTTTCACCTCATTTGGACCTCTATAGCTTAAGATATGATCTTCTAAATGCACAGAGGTCAGCTGCTCAGGATAGGACTAGGACAGTATTTTGATTCTAACTTAAGTCCAATTTTGGACAACCAATTGTGTGATTCAATTTTAGATAGTCTTTTGTAGTCTTTATAAAAGTTGTATATCTATCTCTTAGCTTTCTTGCAAGATAAGAATCACATTAATTGGATAAGTGTAGCTCGAGATATAGCCAAAATACGAAAACTGATCAAAATAGCCAAATATGCAAAATTTTCCATTATGATGTCAATTAACACAAAATCACAAATACACACTAACACAACTGGAAACATGTCATTTTAAACCTTAAAATGCTAAGTATAAGGACAAATAAATGTGGCAAATATTGTGTTATCACTGACACGCCAACAACTTTGAAACATGCACATTTAATGCATGACCTAGTAAAATAGTAAAATAGAAGTCTGAAATGACAACACTGCAAATTGTAAGTGTAGACTTTTGCCAATAAACTACAACTCCCAATCAAAAAAATGAACTAAGAGTTAGGGGTTAATGTTATTGGTATTTTTGGAACCATACAAAATGGGCTAGCAAAAGCCTAACTGGAAGAGGCCTAGCTCATCCAAAACTAAGGTCATTGGACAAAAGCACTGGATCACTAAACACGAGCTCAGATCGTAAAACAAACGCAGTAGCTTCAAGTTGATTAACAATGAGCTCCAACTCGCTGGTTGAAACATGCCACCTCAACCATTTTTCTAAAAAACTCACTATGGTTAGACCCGAGAAGGGATCAACTTGCAAATATCAACTTGCATGGCCAACTTGTATATATCAACTTGTAGGAACTAACTTACAATTAGTTTTTTATTTTCCTTTTCTAGAACACACTAAGATTGTATACTCCAACAACTATAAATAGAAGTTAAGATTATTGTATAGAGGGCATGAAAAAACAAAAACTGATACAACCAAGATCAGATTATCAATAAACATAGAACTGCTTTGTAAACACATTCCCAGAAATATAACTATTATGGACGTAGGGGTCAACAATCAACTGTAGTTGAACCGCGTTAAAATCTCCTAGTGTCCTCTCCTTGTTCTTCCTTTTTCTCTAACTCTCTCTTTCATACTCAACTAAATTACAGTTTGGGGTTCACTAAACTTTTTAGTTGGCTGGATTCAGTTTTTGCACTTTCTTGGTCGACTAGATTCCACCGTCAATAGATAGCACATTGGCCAAAAGTTGGCACATTACCCTGCATGATTTCGGCTAAAAAGTTACCAATATGTGACAATTGATATCAAAACTCAATTATGTTAGAGAGGATTGGGGTGAGCTACATTGGTAAATTTGACTTGTCAAAAGCATATGAGGGTGGTGAGTGAAGTGGACACTCATCGATAGAGTGATGAGATGCTGCTAAGGACTTGACCGAGAGGGTTACAAAAGGTTGGAGCAACTTGAGAACTACTGTTCAAGATATTACATTCGAAAGAATGTTAACAATGCATTAAATGCAAGCATTTGCAGAAGTTGGTGGACTTGTATAATATAGGACATTAATTATGTGTTCATTCAAAGTAGCATTCAAAGGAATGTAAAACCACTCAAGATTGTAAGTAAATCGATGACTTATCTAGTAGAAGCAAGTCCTTAAAGAAGTCATGGTCTTGTTACGAAGACTTGACTACATCCATGAGGGACATACTAGTTGTCAACGAAACTAAAAAGGTAAAACCATGGTCATGCTAGAAAGCACAGCCACAATAGGAGTTGACACATCATACGAGATAACATAACTCTTATGATGTGTTAAATGGGCAAATCTTATTTGTGAAGTCCAAAATTATGTTAGATGGCATGAATTTTACTATAATAAGTAAACTTGGATAGGATAGAGATAATTAAGGAGGGATCGATTGTGCACTATCATATGGGTGTAATAAGCGGGTTGCAGCACTCATCCACAAGATTAAAGACAAAATGCTAAAAAGCTAGCACATCATAGTTACATGACAAGTGTCAATGATACTCAATGTAAAGAACTAGACTTACATAGTCACATGGTAGAGTAGAGAAAAAGATTCAAGGCTTAACATGCTCACATTACATAGTCACAAGACAAATTTTATGGCAATGATCATGGGATTCATGATTGCTAGTGCACAAGTAAAGTAAAACTCAAGCTAAAGTGGAGGATGCTTTATGATCAACCCCCATCAAGCCGTTGATGTATGGGAGCCATCAAGAGGATGTGCTCAAACTAGACTATAAGGGCATAAACATTGAAGGATGTCACATGAGAAATGCAAAGATGGGACATTGATCTTTATAGGAGTGGCTGTGAAGGTCAAGATACAAGATTATATCAACTTCAAATTACTAGCACTTGGTCATGAAGGCCAAAATGCTAGATAGCATGAATTCTGAAAAGACTATGATGATCGAGATGCCATGAAGGTGTCAATCCAAAGAGGGTTAGAAGGATCTAATCGAGAATGAAAGTAGCATAGTGAGGTATAGTGGATTAATTGAACTCAACGACTTATGAGTAACAAATAGGACTAGCAAGCAAGTTATGTTTTGTCAGCCATGAATGGACTTGCATGCAAACAAGACATGAGACTTGTGTCTCTCATATAGATGAAATAGGATATTGGATGTGCGACTATCTATCAGTAAACATCAAAAATACCAAGCAGTGCACAAGCCATGGAGGTAGCACATACTTAAGCCACAAGTAGATATGACAATTTTACCCACGTACTAATTTAGTCGTGGATATCCACCCATGATGGGCGGGTATGGGTATGAAAAAAATTATTCGCGGGCGGGTACGGGTATGATTTTCACACCTGTAACAGATACGAGTACAGGAATGGGTATGAGAAAATACCCGTACCCATACCCGTTTACCCGTTTAAATAAAAAATTTTATTTTTTTATTTAAACACTACTCAAAACGATGTCATTTTGACGGGTATACTTGCGGATATACTAATACCCATGGGTATAAATCCGTACCCACGAACACTATTAAAAAAAATACCCATACTCATACTCATTTATTCATTTAAATAAAAAAATTTATTTTTTTTATTTAAACACTACTCAAAATGACGTCGTTTTAGCGAGTACATCCATACCCGTGGGTATAAACCCATACCCGTGAACACTATTGAAAAAAAATAATTTTTTGAAAATTTTGGCGGGTATACCCGCGTCATTCATCAAAGTCTCTCGAATGATGTTAGCTCAAAGAGACAAACATGGAGTGGTTAAAGGAGAAGCTCAAGTGGAATAAGTTGAAAACTCACATGAAGATTTAAAAAGCCAATGCTCAAAAGGTGAAACTTTCGTGAAAGTTATGTCTGATTGAGGTATCAATGAGGGCATTGACATTTGAAATGGCTAGCCTTGTGAACCAGTTCGACAAGCAAATATGCTCAATTTTGGTTGAAACTTGACGAAAAAATCAAACATGAAGTGAAGGTCTTAGAGTGTGAATTTCAAAGTAAATGCACTTATGTATTATTTTTCCTAATTTTTCTTGTTTTTGGGGTTATTTATGTCATTTTAACATAAATCGTTTATCTAGTACAAGTAGAAAAATACATAATTGTAATCTTTACATTTTTATCTTCATGTCCATATGAAAGATGTACTAGAATCCTTTTGAGCTATATCAAAGTGTCAACTCGTAAAAAATATGTTTACTTGTGTCATTACGGCTTTGGCTTAAAATATTCTTCAAAAGGCACGTCCAATGATCAGAGTGGTCATTGTCGCACAGATTAAAATTAGAGTGTGGTGACTTAGAAACTCTTCTATACATTCAAAATTTTGTAATGAGACATATATTGATAAAATAGAGTTGTTTATTTCCTTACTTAAAAAAGAAAGTTCCTTTTCGATGTACATTACAGGTTTTTTGTATGATACGTTCTTTAAAATTCGATATATACGAATGCTTTGACTATATATTCATATTTGCTTATAGACAAATTGCGCATAAGATTTTAATTATATAGGTGACAAAAATTATAATATCTATGTATTCAGGTATGATTCAAATTTATTAAAAGACTAATATATTGATCAAAATTTGACATCAAACTAAAGTAATCAACGCGTGACACATAATTATTACGAAGCAAATTTTAATTATATTATAAGATAAATGTTCAATTAAAACCAAAACAGAGAAAAAATAGGATCTAATGGCTATTTAGAAATGACAAATAGGATGCAGGATACTAAAACGAATTGGTCTGTACGAGTTCTAACAAATTGCTAGTTTTAAAGCCAGCAAAGAAGAATCGATATAAGATATTCATCTTTCCGTTACTTTACGTCACGGCATTTTGAAAAATAAAACATACATAAATTATTTCTATATCTCTTGTTTCGTACATTATGCTGAACAGAAACACAACCAATGAAACATAAAACTGGATCGCAAAGCCTGAATGCTCCCGTTACGAAGAGAAAACAAAAAAAAACAAGCTGGAATGATGAAATGAGCATGTGAGAAAGAATCTCTAGGCACTAAACAGTCGGATAAACTTTTGATGGGAGGTATTTTCAGTCACCGAGACCGAGAGACCATTCCATATATTCTAATAATCCAATATATGTTGCCATCATCAACTTATGTGTTAACACTGCCGTTGGCACAACTCTCGACAGGCCAACTTTTAACACTCTCTAACATCAAAAAAAGCATCCCCATGTGCTAATATCCCACCCATTATTTTTCCTTGTTACTCCTCTTTCTATTATTTGCTCTACTCACTGCTAAATCAACCCACCCATGGCCTACTTCCACTTTCATTGGCTCCCAAGCTCTCCTTTATCTTCTCTGCATGTGTTTACTTCGTACGAAAATATATCTTTTCATGAATGTCCGCTTTTCACGAAATATTAAAAATTATTCACTTATTCTCATTTTTAAAGTAATAAAAAATATTTTACAAAAATTTTTAATTCTCTTTATTAATTAAATAATTATAAATATTTTTAAAAAATTTTACATAAAAACTTATTTTTATATCAATCAAATCACCTCTGAGTAAGGTTATTTATATACATTCTCTTACTCTTATCATATAATACAATTTAAATTAGATTCTCTTACTCTTATTGGATATTATGTGCAAGTGTTATATTTCTTTTTTATTTAGCATATTGTCTTCTTAGTAAAGCCAGGAAAATTAGTGGATCTCAGCTTGACATTTTCCCTTTTTCCTTATCTTCACGGGACTACAATTTCCTGACCAATCAATGCACGATAAAATTTCGTTTGCGAAGTGATAGAGGGTTATTGCCTGGCTGAACATAACTTGGACTTTTAGGCACCTCTAGAAAGGGCCCTATTTGAGCATACAAAGTAGTACAGTGTCCACTATAATAAAGCATAATAACAGAAGCATATATTGCAGGCAGGGCCCAGAAATATACCTCTGGAAACGAAATGGCAGCAGGTTATGGGACCTAAATGGTCCTATATAAACCCATAAACCTTCAGTAGGCTCTCGAGTTTTGAGTTTTCCCAAAATCTCAATCAATATCCAATCCACAAAATTTTTCTGCAGCTGCTCATTGTTTGATGATTTTATACCTGGGAAAATGAGAATCATTACTTGGAAAAATCATTTGGTTCGTTTTGGACCATGGATCAAAGCGGTGTGGTCTTCCAAAAAGTGGCAAATTTCAAGAATTTTAGGTGAAAACTATGAGCATGGAGTAACTTCAAACAAAAAAGGGGGCATGGTGAGTACGATAGTACATAAGTAATTCATGTAGATGATTTAAACGAAACAGGGAGCATGGTAAGTACTGGAAGGGAAGCAAACGTGAGTTGACTTAACTAATAAAAGAGATTTAATGAAAACCATACAACTTGTGATTATATATTTAAATATTTTTTTAATGTTACTAATTCATGTAAATGATTATCCCTCTTCAATTAAATATTTAGATTAGCGATGATCAATGAATAAGTCTTCCTTTCCCTGTGAGGCTAAATTTTTCTTTTAATAAGTTGAAACATGATTAGGATGAATACAAGAATGGAAGTGTATAAAGTTGGATAGGCAGTGCCCGAGAAATAATGATAAAAAAAAAAATACATAGCTCACTGAACTGGATCTCCTGCTCATTTAAAATATGAGCAGGCTGCTTATCATTTAATAGAAACCATCAGATGCATCTTAAACGATCCAAATGTATCTTTCAGTTAAGAATGTGTCACATCATTCTATCAAATCATTTAATTGAATGATACATCTGGACCGTTTAAACTACATCTGATGGCTCCCATTAAGATGAGCAGTCTACTCATCTTTAAAGATGAGCAAGGGATCCGGATCCCATAGCTCACCCAATCACGTATTTTGATCAGTCATGGCACTTGCCACTGCTACACGTATTTGCTTTTGGAATTTGTATTATCCGATAAAAAGAGCTTCCTAATTTCTGAGTTGCCTCCTATTTGTAATTATCGCGTTTTAGACATTGCTTCGAAACGATGCAATCAAATAATCAAGTCTAAATTCTCATCCTACATACGGACGAAACTTCTACAATCATACGGATTTCCTTCCTGATCTCTTAGTATCTTTCGAAACCATACCAAACTGCTCGCATTTTCAGGGATTTACGGTCTCCTGTCATTATCATGCTATATACCCCTCATTCCCAAACATAACAAAATTTACTAACTAATTTTACCTTCTTTTTTTTTTTAAATTAAGTGTAAAAAATCAAAGTTGATTCAAGTTATGTAATATTTATTATGCTTTGTGAACAATAGTTATATAATTAAAATATAAAATTGTCAACTGTATCAATATCTTAAGTAGTATAATAATATTTGATGTTAATATCTTAAATAGTATAATAATATTTAATATTTTCTTGAAGACTCTTATTATTTCGGGGTGTGATTTAATAGTATAACATATTCCTTCAAAGGTACAGCTAGAGTAAAGCTGAGTCATTCCCTAGTCAGCTGAAAGCCTCCTCTTCACTAAGCAGGTGACCCACTTTTTAAATGATCCGGTTATTTCTGCCACCATATAGTCAATATAAGTTTGGGCACTGAAATTTGCTTCTGTTGATACAATGTGAATAACAGTTTTAGGCATTGAAATTTCTAGTACATCCTTCTTTAACATTTCATTGAAAGTCTTGCAGTCTTAAGGGTATTAAATTAGACCCACTTGCTGAAACAGTGTCAGCGCAGATCTCCTACCAAGAAAAGTTAACAATATAAAAAACTGATTCCGCTAAAGTTTAAAAAAGATCAGTTTTTTTTTTTTTTTCAACAAAGTGGAAAGTACCATAGAAATTCAAAATATACGGGGGTCATAAATGGAATACTTTGTAATTTAAAGTTTTATACATATAACAGTTAAACAGAAAAGTACAAGCCTTACAAAACTCTACAGCCTATCTGTGGATTAAAACTTGCTATATAGCCAAAGGAAAGTACAGAGGGCACATGTAACGCAGGAAAGGCCAATCACCCCCCACAAATTTCACTATTTTCCCTTAATTCCCCATATCACCCCTGAGATTCCTCAAATTTTACATGACCGAACAGGCATTTGGATTCTCATCACTGAAGATCTGAGGTGGAGGGGGAGGGGGATAAGGGTACGCATACATTTCCATAAACCTAGGTGGAGGGTAATGTTGGAATTCACTCATTTTCATCTCCACAACCATGTTCTCTTCCTTGGCTGCCTCTGTCTCTGCCTCCGGTTTAGCCTCGCCTTCTCCTTCTTTCTTCTCCTTGTTCTCTTCTCCTTCACCATCGGCTCTTTTCTCTTTGTCACCTTCTTCAGCTTTTTTCTCGTCTTTGGCTTCCTCTGCTTTCTCTTTCTTCTCCTGTTCATGCTTCACTATCACCGCGTGTTTCCCAGTGCGTTTGTACACGAATTCCACCAACTTGGCAGGTTCAAAAACGCCCTTCACACTCACTTGTGAGTTCTTTAGATCAGGTTCTGCAGATTCAACTCCTGCACACAAAGTTTTTTGCATTTAATTTTAACGTTAGTGATGGTGACACCACATGAATGCAATCAAAGCAGAGAATGATGAGATTTGGCATTCAGTGCATTATTTTATGAGGTAAAAGTTACAAATTTTGACCTGAACTGGACCACCACAACTGGAATCCGATGACTTTAATTATTTTATTTATTGAGTTTGAAGAATTGGAATAAGAATAGAGAATAATCTCTCTTTCTTCAAAGAGATAAAAACCGTAAAAGTAGATTTATTATATCACAAAGTAAAATGGACACATCACAGGCAAGTGATCGGTTAGATTGCATGAAGCAACAAACTAGCAGAAATGGCTAATCTCAGTGGAAGGGAAAAGAAAACTTTATCACACATACCCTTCATTTTCAGAATACGTCTCTTAATTTCCTGTGAGCAGGCGTCGCAATGCATGTGGACTTTCAGAACCACCGTGATAATCTCAGGCTGCAGGATTGAAAAAAAGGAACAAAATTAAATACCCAGAAATAAATCACAATTGATAAAAAAAAAGTAAGCAGCGTCAAGTTGGGTTAAAAAAAAAAAAACCTCTGGTGTTTTCTCCTCGGGCTTGGGCTTCTCTTCATCTTTGGGTTTCTTCTCTTCCTCCGGCGCCGGCGGTTTTGGGATCGGAGAAATAAGCTGAACCTGTCTATGGCTCTTCCTCTGAACTCTGTCCAAAACCTTCAGCGGATCCGCTTTTTCTCCCTTGACGACCACTTTTGAAGTTTTGCAATCAGTACTAACATCTTCAACCCCTGAGCTCAAAAATCCAACACATGCACATTGAGATATATCCTTAAATCAATGCAACAAGACAAAACGAAGTTTCAGAATATATGGGCAATCAAACAAATAACTGCAGCTCACCTTCGAATCCTTTAAGAGAGCGACGAACTTTTCGTGCACATCCTTCGCAATGCATGAACACTTTAAGCACAATTTCTGGTGGCGGTGGCGGTGGTTCCTTTTTGGATTCCTCCGGTTTTTTCTCGTCCTTTTTCTCCTCAGCAGGCTTTTCGGCCTTTTCTTTCTTCTCTGGCTCTTCCTTCTTTGCCTCTTCTGGTTTCTTCTCTTCCTGAAATAAAACACAAGCAAATAATCAGAACCCCAGGAGAATGACAAGCAGTAGAAGAGAACGGTTAGAAATAGATAAGCATGAATGGTTATACAAACCTCCCCCATTAGTTTACTCTCTCGATTTCCTTGGGGAGCAGAAACTCTATCTTCTTCGCTATTTTAGTTGTAATTTTGTACCTTATGTTTTTTTGAGTTCTCTTTCGCACTCACTTTGTAATTTGTATAAACCACGAGTTTCAGTTAAAACTTTCAGGACCACCAGATCTATCATGATCGTCATCATAACATGACGTGGCGTCTGATAAGAGGCACGTGCAATGGATGAGGCATATGTTACAGACACATGGCGCTCCGACGTTACGTAAGTTTCTGTATTTCCGAACTCCTTTTGGGCATTTTCGGAAATTAATAGAATCTGTTCTTCTGTGGCCCTTCCCACCTCTTTTCTCCCTACTCCTTCCGTTATCCGCGGCCACTCGTTCGTCATGCTGTTGAATTCAACGGAACAGATTCAACAATATCCCTTGGAAGTATAGGAAAATCTAAATGAAAATTCAGATTCAGCCATCTGCGTACAGTAACAAACGAGGTAATCTTTTGTTTTTACTGATTCTCAATTAAATCTTCATCTTTTTCTCATTCTTTTTGCCTAAAGATTGCTTCAATTAAAAACCCAAGCAAAGGCTGTTTGACAGGTTGGAGCAAAGTTTAATTCTCTATAAATTATTTAGCAAAGTGAGGGAAAAGAAGATAAAATAAATCCAAAATGAGAACGAAATTGGCAACAGCAGAAGCTTATCTATCTAAAAACGTTATGATTTTTTGCCATTGGTTGTCTCTAGTCAAAAGAGTTGTAATAAAGAAATTTTAGCTTCAACGGCACCAAAACACATGAAAATGGTTGCGCTATTTCTTGGATTATTCTTATGGGATGGTTCAAGCAAGCAATTTCCAAGATTTTGAACAAGCCTTAAATTTCATCTTCACTGCTTGTCCGTGACATACCAAGTTTGGAAGAGTGTAAATGTTTGAGAATTATTTATTTAATACTTCAAAGCTGAAAATTGCAAAATTGGTACATTGACTGGGCAGAGGCTTAGCCACATGTATTAGACTATTTACAATACAAGCATCTTACAAGAATTACTTAAGTTTTATTTATTAATTTTTTACTGAGTCCTACATTGTCACATTATTTTACACTCCTTTAAGCAACTCAAGCAACTTTATCCCACGATGATGCAACTCTATCAAGTTTCTTAAATGTATCCCATAACTTATCTTATTCCTTCATATTTTATTATTTATCTTTATTTTAATTTAAAATATTATTAAATTTTAATTTTATTATTTATTATTTATCTTTATTATTTATCTTAATTTTAATTTTGAATAAAAAATAAGTAAATATATAAGAAATTTTAATTAATAATAA
>JANHAO010023301.1:0-11944 GCA_026873985.1 Saraca asoca
GGGAAAAGTTAAATAAAAACCACAAGTTAATAACTATTTAAGAAGTAAAATCAAGTATTTTTATAGGTACATTTTCTACTTATCAGTGATCCCCCTGGCCCATGTTGCCCCTATTTTTTCCATGAGAGGAGCTAGCTTTTTCATCCTTTTTAGTTAGACCTTTCAAGCCAAAGGCTTCTTCCTACTTAATCTGCTTAGTAGCTCACTCATAGAACTTGGTGAGGTCCCTCATCGGGGACTTGTATAGACTCTTGTACAACTTTCTGTCTTTACAGAATCCCATAGAGATTGTTGCTAGCATGGTTTCTTCAGATGGATTCTCTACCAAATTGGCCTCGAGCTTGAACCTAGTAATGTAATCTTTTAACAACTCATACTTGTGTTGAAAGACCATGGTGAGATGATAGGCGGCACAAGTTGTCTCTTTAGCGCTCGATATTGACTGATGAATTTTTGTTGGCAATCATCCCAACTACAGATTAAGTGAACAGGGAGGCTTCAAAACCAGACTCGAGGTACACCTCCCAATATAGCCAGAAACACTTGATACTTGATCAAGGGATCAGTTGTTTGTAGGTCTATCTGGACATTGAATGCGTCTAGATGACCATACGAGTCAGAGTCCCTATTGTACAATGGAATCATGGGGATCTTGAGTTTGAGGGGGAGAGTTCGAGTCTCAATCTCCTCAGAGAATGACGACCTTTCTTCATAGCAAGCTCAATCATTCGGACTTCAAAGGTATTCCTCCAACTGAGTTATTTTCTAAAATAGCTCTCTAACCAATGGGTTTCGTGCCGCAGATTCTTAGCTAAATGATTGCTGAAGTCTATGATCCTCGTAGTCTTGAAAGTTGTGACTCAAAATTTGCCCTTGCAAGTAATGAACTAGGGAATTCTCTTGGTTGGGATTGCCCGAACATCTAACTTATTGTTGCTGGAGAACATCCAAGAGTGTTACGGCTTTGGCCTATCTCTGCACACTCTGTGCTAATATCATAACTGCCTTGGTCAGTTCTCCCATCATGTTTTCTAGTTTTTCTTGACACTGGAGCCAAACCTGCACTCCTTTGGTGCCATTGACAGCCACAGTTGGTTGAACAAAACTGGCTGGGGGGAAGCCAGTGATTGCATTAATGACAGAAGTAGTGGAGGAGTCCGTTGTTGAGACATGCCCTTCTGGAGGGTTGAGCAGTGCATTTGAAGCCCTGGTGGCTCTTCCTTTGGCTATTGCTACAAGAAACAAACCAGAACAGGTGAGATCCCTATAGATGGTGCCAAAATATTGACGGTGGATTTTGGTTCTGACCTAAACTCCAGCCAACGAAAGGTTCTTTCAGGATCTTAAGCTATTAATTGGTTCTAAGACAGGAAATCGACAGAATAAGCAAGAAGGGAGGGAAGAGTAGCAGGAAAACATAAGGTTTTAACATGGTTTGGCCAAATCTAGATGGAACTGGACCCTATGTCCACGGTAGTGTATTGATCTGAGAATACTTTTACAGAGTTTCAGCTTACAGGCATCTCTTTCTTTAATGTTCATATACTTCCCATATTTATAGAGGAGAGGAGGTTATAATTATAATTGTACATGTAATAAATCTATTACATCAGCATTTAATATACAAGACTCAAATAGACACACTAAATCCTGAAATTTAGCTACTATAAATTACCTCCTGTAGGTGGGCCTTGTGTGTCTGTTGGGTAGAATGTGAATTGATCTTTTGTCTTGCTAGCTTTTAGGTCGCTAATCGTGCCTCGCTAGCCAGTTCCTTTGGTCTAGAGAAGTTCCTATCTTCGAGATGGCAAGGTCGAGCTGGTTTTATCAAGAATAAGCTCGAGCTGAGGAGGTTGCTCTGCGTCATGAGCTGAAGGCATAGCAATCTAAGTACTTCTCGAGCTGAGGCTTTGTCGCGTTTGAGGCACTCACTGGTCCGTTAAAGATGATCCGAATTTCACCCATAACAAATAACCTTTGGTTAAAGTGTGATTTCTCTATCATCTTCATTATTTCTTCTGATGTCCTTTGTTCTATGTAACAATTAGTTTTGCCTAAAATTCATAAAAGCAAAGCACCTAAACTCACACAAACTTTAAAATAAGGAATCAAACTTGATTTTAGTTTAGTATTTAAGTTCATATTTCTTTATATGGAGCCACTGGGTCATCTTTAAGGCTATCTTTTCCAATAAATTTAAATGTTCTGGTTCTTCTAATTCTTTAAAACCAAACAAAGAGAGAAAAATTACAAAAAAAAAGACAAATAAACTAAAAAAGAAATAAAAATCATGCCAAATTGTTCCTTTAAATAAAGAAGAAAACATTCAATAAACCACTTCACTTTTTTTCATTCTCCTGGGAGAATATGTACACTACAAATGAAGAAGATTTCTAAGAAAAAGAAATTAGGTTGTTGATTTGAACTTTGTTTTTGTTGTAGGTATTTTTGAAACCATACAAATGGGTTCGTAAAAGCTCAATGGACAAGCCCAGCTGATAAGGTCCAACTCGACCAGGATTGAGGTCATGTGAACCAGTCATCAAGTTGCTAAATGCAAACTCAGACTATTGGTCAATAAGGGTCAAAGCAGCAATTTCAGGTCGTTAAGGATGAGGTCTAGCCCATAGTTCAAAGCATGCTTTCCTAGCCATCAATTCAAGGAAATCTATTCAGTTTCCTATTTTAATGGAAATTTGTTATTATTCGTCATAACCATCAATCTTTATTTGTGAGGCGATCAATATCAATTCAGGATTCTTTTCAGTTATTGAGTTATATCCAAATTGTAACTCCCCTAGGGGTTGAAATCATTGTACAAGAGAGACAAAGAAAGAAATAATAGATACTCAGTAAAAATACTGAGAAATAAAATAACTGTAGATGTAAGCATTGCACTCGATTGAACCACGTTAAAAACTTCTAGTGTCTCCTTATTCTCTCTCTCTCTTTCTTTCTTTTACACTCAAATTGTAGTTTGGATTTTTGGACTTAGGTTGACCAAATTCACACATCAACAGTTTTTGTCTTTAAAGTTGTCTTCTTTAACAACCCACAATCCATTGTCACCCTTCAGCAACTTACATGTGTGTAATTAATTCAAATGCACTCTGGATCTAAGCCACTTTAACTTTGTTTGGAGTTTCAATGGTCTTGTTAAAAACCACCAACTTGACTTAATATCATCAAAAGTTGTTAGTACAAAGCAATTTGTTGGAAGTCATGGATTTTATGGCTTGGATGACTATGTGTATAGGTTTATTCTCTCTTTTTGTGATTCATAAAGAAAATAGAGGTAACGACAAATCATGGAAACACATAGAGAACATAAGCAATGATAAATAACTTAGACCTTACAAAATCAAATAAAAAAAGAAAATTTTTTATCAGAGACTGATGGTGGATGTTTAACAGCTTTGGTGATTTATGACTAAGAAATGTAGATTAAGGGAGATGGATGAAATGCCGATGAGAGCATGGTAGAAAAAGAAAGGAAAAGTTGGGTTTTTAATTAATTAAGACATGACTTATCAATTAAATAAAAGAAGAGGGATAAATTGGGAAAAAAATAATTGAAAGTTCTACTCTAATAAGTTATACACTACTTGTAATAACTTCTTAAAAGAGAGTTTTTTTCCCTAAAAAACTAGTGCACCAAATACTTTTAAAATATTAAAATAACCTATTGACGGTGGATTTTGGTTCAGCCAAAATCCAGCCAACCTGAGAAGTTCTTTTGGACTCAAACTGCATTCTGGTTGAACTAACAAAGATGGAGAAGAAGAGCAGAGGAAGAACAACAAGCGCACAAGGGATTTTTAACGTGGTTTGGTCAAAATCGGGTAACACCAGTCCTTACGTCCATAATAGTGTTTTATTAATCTGGAGAAATTTCTACAGAGTTTTGGTCTCTCCGTTCAAAGTCCCCTTACAATGATCTCCCTCTTTTTATTTATAGAGGTTAGGAGGTTACAACTGTAATTACATAATTTATATTTCTATTACATCAAAATAAATGTACAAGACAACTTAGACAACTACAAAATGACTTATATAGATTGTTGGCTAATTTTTGTAAATTACTTTCTGCGGGTAGGCCCATTGGGTTGCTTTTGGCAGATTGGTCTCATAAATTATCTGTAAGAGGGGATATGTGCCTCATGCTCGACCTTAGCTGGTTTCTAGCTAGGCGAGGTTTTGTATATCATGAGTTGAGGCTTCTGATTTGTAACCGCTCCTAGCCTTCGATCAGCAAGGTGAAACTATGCGAGCTTGCTGTAGACGATGCGAGCTTGCATTCAATAATTGTTGGCTATGTGAGCCGGGAATTGTTCCTAAATGAGCTAGGGCTTCCACCTCATTCTGTGCTAATGATCTAGCAATCTTGGCTCTTTTCTCACTTGGATTGATTTGCTGCTGGGCCTTTGCTAGCCTATTCTGCAGAATCAGAAAATACTTATAACATAAACTATTTGACCAAATCAACAAGTTAAAAGCTAATTTTTTTTAGTGTGCTAAACACATACACTAAAACTAATACAATAACTAAAATTTACAATGTGCTAATATATTACAATTACAAATCCATGGTACAACAATAGTTTATCATTTGATAAAAAATATTTTAATAAACTAACATATTACAATAACCTATTAATACATCTATTTTAATTTTCTTAAAAAAATTGTAACATAGTAATATATTTACCTTAATTAAATAAAAAATTTATCACAATCAACCATGGAATAAAAATATGAAATTTTTAATTCAATATTTAACCATTGAACAAAAATATGACATTTGTTAACCCTAGGGCATTGGCTAAGAATTATTTAATAGTATTGAAAATATAACATTTTAGAAATTTATGTGCTTTTATTTAATTTACTCTCAAAATTTTATACTAGATTGAGGGTGAATTAAGTAAAAGTATATAAATTTTTGAAAATTTTATATTTCTATTGTCATTAAATATTCCTTAATCAGTGCTCACTAAGGCTCTAAAAATGTTATGAGTAATGCTACTTGCACTTCCTGTATTCACTCCTTTTCACTCTCCTTTCCATATTAGGAAAGAAAGTTTTTTTTTTTTTTTTTTTTTTGTAAAAAGAAAGATTGAGTAGACAAAATTTTCTTAATATGGAAAGGGAGTGAGGGAGGAGCGAATATAGGGAAATGCAAATTGTATTATTCAAATATTACTTTCATTCCTAATAAAAAGTATATTAGAAATAATTAGTGAGTTTTTAATACCCAGTTATTAATAGGATGAGCAATTCAATAAAGTATATGAAAATAATATTAAATTTTATGTCTTCTATTCAAGGATTGGAAGCAGATTGATATAATTTTTTTTTTAACACTAAGCACAATGATACCCCTTATATATGGAATGCTTTCCGTGAATGTAATTGAATATAAGTCTTAAAGGTAAATGAGCCTATAAATAATGAAAGAACTTTCTTCACTATTTTAGTACTTTTCTTGACTTTTGGTTATTTAATTGCATTAATGAGATTTTAAGTACTTTGAAATTTTGAACTTGCATGTCATGATATTTATGATCAAAATTTAAACATTATTTTGTTGTATGCTTTAAATTCTTAATTTTCAAATGAATGAATATTTTCAATTAAACTTGATTCTATAATTCATTGACTATGCTAATTATTAATTTTCATTTAGCTTATGATTTTATTTTAGAATAACTTGATATTTCTTCACTTAATGCACAAAATTTTACTAAAATAAATTAAAATACTTTTCATAATATGGTTGATAAATAATAATAAATAAAAAGTAGAATAAATTTGTGCGAATGCATGGGACAAATTCTAGTATACACACACACACACACACACACACACATATATATTAGCCCAGAGGCTTTATATGTTTAGTTTTAATGACGACAAATGATAAATGGTAAATATATATGTTTAAATATCAATGCATGTTCTTATGCTATATCATATTCAATGTGCTTAATGTTATATCATTTACAATTCTTAATATGAATGATATGCCACGACTAATAAATATATATGATAAAATTATAATGCATGCTCCTATGCTAATTTATTTTAATTATATACTTGAATCATGCATTGTGATAAATTAAATTGGACTAACTGTATAGAGAACAAAGTTCATATTTATTTTATAGGATTGTCTAAAGAAGAGGGAGTGGGTATTGGTTATTATTGTTATGTTCATCTCTAGAAGAAAGTCAATAAAGAAGAGTTATTCTAAGTTTTGAAAACTTAGAAGATTAAGGATGTGTTTGGAAGTGTTTTTATTTTTAAAAACTGTTTTTGAAATCAGCTCCGAGATGTTTTTAAAAACTATTTTTAAAACAAGATTTTAGAACAAAATTTTCAATAGTTCTACTAAACAAGTTTTTTTTTGTTTTAAAAACAGCCCATTATTTTCAAGAATAGAAAACTATTTTTAAAAATAGTAATCAAACAAGTCCTAAAGCTTTGGATGCTTGGACGTTTCAAGGGTAGCCTTAGGTCTTTATTGGGTCTATTATTTTCTTTAAGGCTAAGACTTTCTTCTTAAATAGAATTTTTCATGATTTAGAGCTGAATCTTATTTTACTTATTCTTAGTTTACTTTATCATGTTGTCTTGACTGGCCTTAGTTTCAAATTGAGAAAATTTTTGTTTAGGCTTTGCTTTAAATAAAATGTAAAGGTATTGAATTATTAGAATTTAGCTCATTTTTTGAAATTACTTTTGAAAGATTTGCCTCAAGATTTTAATCAAAAAGCTTTTGAAATATTTTCAATAAAAGTATTCCAAGATGTTCTCACATGATTTATCAAATTTAAACCTGGAAATATGTTTTTGCATTTGAAAATATTTTAAACAAAATCATTTCTAGATGTTCTTACATGGTTTATCAAATTGTTTAATCTTGGAAGTATATTTTTACATTTGAAATACTTCACCAAAAATATTCCAACTTGTCCTTAAATATTTTATCATATTTATTTAATTTAGAATTGTGTTTTTAAATTGGTTTATGTAGTTTAAAATGGTTAAATTAGTTTGAAATGGATTTGCAAAAGTTTAATTTTCATTCTCTAGGCCTTGTGATTTGAATTGAGATTTGTACTAATTTTTTGCAACTAGAACTAATCCTTTATAACTTTATTTTCATGATTCTAATCGTGATTCTGATTACATGTATTCTTGGACTTACAAAAGATTTGCAACTTTAGATGAGCAAAATCACATTTTGCATTGTATTTTGGCGATTCAAATTGAAGTTTTCAAAATTGAATCTTGTGATTTTGATCATAATTCTACTTAAAATTCAATTTTTGAATTTACGATCATGCCCGTAATCATGATCATGTGTTCAAATTTTACACATAACATCTAGTTTTTCACTATATGTTTTTATTTGCTATAAATACCTATTTCATGCATTTTTTTAGTAGCAAAACCCAAATTTTTAAAAGGCAAACATTCTCTTTTCATTTGTGCTTCAACTCTTTATCTAGATTCTTTGATATGAGCTAGATTTGATTGACTCCTTATCAACTGGGCTTCAGTTTGTAAATCTAAACTATAGAATTCAAATCTAAACTATAGAATTCTTTGAATTCTATCATATCTTTCAAATACAATTGAGTTTCCTAGGGGTAGCCTTACCTAAGGTTAAATGAGTGGATGAGCTCTTGGTTTTCTCTTTTTGAATGAGTAGTTGAGCTTCTCAAAAGGAATTTTGATTGCAATTGAGCAATCATTGTAAAAGTTTTTTCCTTGTGCTTGTTTAAATTTAGAGAGACTGATATTATAATAGATTCAAGCTTGATTGAGAATCTGGAAGCAGATATATGCCTTGAAGACTGTTTTCAGGAGGGAACCATTTTAAGTCTTGATTTTGAATCTCTCTATCCCTACTCTCTTTATTTTCTAGCAATTTATTCTATGTTATCTATTTTTGCTCTTGTTAATGAATAAGGTTGTAAAATGCTCTGTTTTTTTTATTGTTAAAATTTGTTATGCATTTTATGCTTTATTGTTTATCTTTTTATCCAAAAGTTGGTCTGATTGAAAGAAGTGATTTCTATCTTTGAATGTGCTCATTGATGCCTTGCCTCTGTATAGTTAAATAAGTTGTTTTGTACAAGTACTTTAAATTGTTATCTCTTGTATGCAAACATTTTCATCAAACTATTTTGAGTTTGTTTGAATTAAAATCATTCAATGGCTTTCTAAAATCAAGAGATTTTCAAAAGAACACCAAAAATTCTATAAGTTTTCAAAACATGCAATTCACCCCTTTCTTGTATGTAGGTTGCCTTGTCCTACAGTATAGACACACACACATATGATATTTTATTCTTATAGCCGATAGTAATGAATCCAAATTTTTTTAGAATGCTTCTATAGTTTGATTGTTATATAAATATCTTGATTTTAATTGGATTTTAAGTAACAATTCATCAGGAAGGTAATCAATATGCCCGTTCACCTTTCCTGTGTTGATATTGCAAATATTTCTTAAATTTGTAGGATTGGAAGTAGGGAAGATTATTAACCACTGGTACTTCTATTTAACACTTTTGGTTGTATGAATTCTTATTCTTATTGTTAATTATTTCTAAATATATTTGTTTTGATTTTATTCTAATCCAAGTATATATATATATCTCTCTCTCTCTCTCTCTCTCTCTCTCTCTCTCTCTCTCTCTCTCTTAAGGAAAATGGTAAATCATATCCTTCTCTATTTTCATTTGATTTCTTATTCATTTTGGTGAAATTCTTTGCTTTTCCTTTCTTAAGTTTTATATAACATTTTTCTAGAAAAGTACTCTCTTCTTTATTTTTTTTTTAATTAGATTGCCCTTTATATGTTTGATATATTGCCTAACTGCTCAAAGATTACTGTATTTGTTTTCATGTGTTATTCTCTTTGAAGTTGAATGGCTTTCTTGGTTGTTTCGATTAATCTTGTTGATTGGATTTTGTTATCAGCTGTCATGGTGGTGTTTTTCAACTAATTTAGAAACTTTAATTACATTAAATTACTTTTTTGCTGAAAATTTTCAATTTTTTTTAAATCATACTTTAGTTGCTTGCCTTTATAAATCTCTATATTGATTTCTCGCAAAGCTAACATACTTATTCCGTTAAGCGTTCTCTGATTTGTTTAAAAGAAATTAGTAAATGGCTCGAGAATTGGTGCAATTACTGATAACAATGTATTTCAATATGGCATGAGTGTCAAGCAAATGTTGATTTAAAGTAATTGTTAGTTGGTTCATCAAATTGGTAATTTATTTAAATTTTTTATCCTTGACTCCTATGGTTCTATATCTGACTGAACCGAATGAAATTAACAAGTGGAATTGGATAAAGCAAGCAATGCATTAAGTGTGGATATAGGTTGGTGCAGCAGCTCTCATGCTCACTACTATTATTTTTAGAATATAATCACTGCTATTGGTAGATTGAATTTTAATTTAAGTGTCTTTATCCAATTGTAAAAATTCATCATTGCCTTGCTGCAATAACAAAGGAAATAACAGAACATGTCTCTTCATAATCTCTTACAACTGCCTGATTGAACACCAATGTTAAAGATGGAAACAAACATATGATACTTTCGTTTCATCCTATTTAATCCTCATATGGTTTTGTCTAAAAACGGAGTATTTCTTTGCAAGATTTCATGTCTAGTAGTTGATAAATGTGTATGTATCACATTTTAAACTATTACACTCATACAAACATTTGAGCTTATGGGTTGTAGTAGAAATAAGAACAAAAAGAAAAGAGAAGTTGGTTATTGGTCATGTTAAGCATTAAAATTCTTTTTTTTTTTTACAATGTAATGGACAAAAGATCATTGTATAGTACATTTATTCAATCCAAACATATACATGAGTTACTTTAGAAGCTATTTATTTTAAAAAAAAGAAAAAGTATAACTCTATATGTTATGCATAATTGATAAGTTTTATAATTTGCTTATATTTTTCACTCTTTCTATGTTTGAATTTGCAATGAAGAAGGTTTGATTAATTAGAGTTCTATATTTATTGAAAAGTTGCATTTTTTCTATTTTCAATTAAATCTTGATTATTGTATTTTCTTGACTCGGAGTATTTTTTTTTTGTTTGTAACATACATACTTGGCTTTTGATTTTTTCAATCAAGTGAATTGTGGTAAGATGAGGACAAAGTTTCCATGCTAGAAAAATAAAAGTATAATGCCATAAACACCAGTTTAAATTGAGAAGTCTATAAAAATCAAGCATTATAGGGAGGTAAAATTTTTTTTTTTCTAAAGTTTATGATGTTATCAATTGCCCAAATATGATTGCTTATCCAATTGTTACAATTTATTGTTCAAACTGTTTTTTATTGTATTTTTGTTAATAGAACACTCTCCTATTAGAGAGAATATGTGGAGAATATATGATACTCACAAACCTGGTAGTTTATAGGATTCTTAATTAGTTGGTCACCATTTATTATTGTAGCACTATTCAAACCTAAATTGTAAACCTCTTCTTGTTCTTATTCTAGATTAATGTGCATTGTAATTCAATTTTAAATATTTGGTGGTATTTGATAATTAATTGTTTTCATATTGTGAATGTATTTTTTATACAGATTTTGATATTTACATTTAATTATTTTCACATTCTTTCCCTGCAATTTACATGCGAGCAGTTCAGTTGCTTTTTCTGGGTACATCCATACCTCTTTGTCCCTTGCCTTTCAAATTTCCATTTATTTCTTTTCTTATCCTCTTGCTATTTTGAATTTCAAGCTATTTCAAAATTTGAATTTATTTTCCTTTCTAAACTTCTATCTTTAATCTCTTCTACTACCAAACACTCTTAATTTTGTTTCCATAAGAAGTCAATTTGATAAAATTTGAATATATAAGTTCTAGAAAGAACAAGCTATTGACTTTGTTAGATGTCTAGTTGGTTGGATTCTGTTGTTGTTGCATATAAAGGATAGGTTAGTAGTTTATTATAAACTTTCCATCCTTTGATCAATTTGTTGACTTCGTTTCATGTTTGGTTGGTTACTAAGGATGCGTTTGGGAGAGCTTATTTACACATTACAAGAAAAATATGATTTTGCAACGGAATATTCCAACAGACATTACAACGGATTCGTATTCCGTTGGAATACCCGTTGGAATATAAAAAAACTCTAGTTTTTTATATATATTTTTTTAAAAAAATTATTCCGACAGATATTCCAACAAAATTTATCGGTTGGAAAATGGTGCGGTAAAATGGCACGTTTTACATTCTACCGCAATGCGCCGTTTTACTTTTCATTTCCAATGGACAAATTCCGTTGGAATATCCGTTAGAATTTTTGAAACCCTTATTACTATCCCATCTTTCTTTTTCTGCAGATTTGCGCAATTCTTCTTCTTCTTCTTCTTCTCTGTGTGATTTTTCTTCTTCTTCTCTGTTCTTCGATCCTCTCCCGATGCGTTTTCTTCGTTTTCTTTCTTGTTTGAAGCCGGAATTGTGCCGCAGCACTTGTATCCTCTCCTGCCATCTTCCTGTTGCTCAACTCCTCCTCGTTCGACTTGCATGAGCCGCTGGTTGGTAGCAACCTCAAGCCTGTTAGGTAATGTTTATGTGATTGTTTTATATTATTTAACTTCCGTGATGTTTTCTGCTAAGGATTGAACTCATTAGTAATAAAAATTTTGGGGTTTTAGTTGAGAAACTTTGAAAGACCATAACTTTGCGCTTGGTTGTCCGTTTGAGGTGATTTTTTTTTGATTTCATATAACTTTTCGAGATCTATGCAACCCGATCAAATTTGCAAAAAAAGGTCATTTTAATTGATTTTTTTATATTTTTCTCTATTTTATTATTATTTGACCAACTTTAATCATTTTTGTTGAGTTAAATTTGAGAATAAAAATATATGTTTACATAAT
>JANHAO010023302.1:0-11938 GCA_026873985.1 Saraca asoca
AATAAAAACTTTAATTTTTATTATGATGACATAATTCATGCATTCATAGTTACACCCGTGCATAGCACGGGCTCACCGCTAGTTAAGTATATATCAAAACTTTCAATGGAAATATATGGCATACTGTTTGACAAAGAACCACAGTTCTCTTTAATTGCTTTAGTTGGTAATTCTTAATTAGTTGATGCATTTGCCTCTTAATAACATGTTTTGCTTTAGAATTTTAGAACTATAGAAAGTAGTATTGAGGATTTGTCATTTCATGTGCAAGGAACATAATTTTAGGACGTATTGCTTTCACTTTGTAATTTTCTATAACTTGCTTCTCCTTACACATTAAATTTTATGGAATGAATTAGAATATTGCGTGAATAAAGTGTTGATTTGTCATATAGGAGGATGAAGAGTGTGGCTTTCCAATTGAATTGGATTTGTTGCTAAAGAGAACCTTTCTCTTCAAAGTTGAAATTTCAAGTTACAATGTCCACGATGACAAACCACATAATGAATCCAAATATCAAGAATTTTAAGGCTAACTCCCCATTTTATCATAATAACTCACTGTATCATCCTAATTTTATTCAACCATTGCTGTTAAAGTTGCAAACTTAATTATCAACTGTTTTATTGATATTGTTATTATCATTAAAGTAAAATATCCAAGATATATATTTTGTTCGACTTATATTATAGGTTGATAAGTTTCCTTACACATGACTTCATTTCAAAAGTATACAAAATTAGCTTACATTTCCTAAAATCATTTTTTTTACTAATAATTAGGAACCCACCTTTGTAAGATATTGGAACTTTTCTCTCTATTTCATTCAACCCAAACCAGGTAGAAAATGTAATATACATTTCAATACTATTACATAATATATAATGCAATTCCATTATTTCTTACATTTAAAACAACTTATACTTTAATGCAAGATACTCTTTCTATGACTTTAGACTACAAAATTGGTTTGGCCTCAGTTGATGACATTTCCTTCATTAAAAAAAAAAAAAAAAAAAAAGCCTAGAGATGATGAAGCAAATGACCTGACTACCACAAGCAAGATGCCGAGTCCTTAAATGTCTTACACTAAACTGAAGAAGTTCATCAAAAAGAAATATAAGGTTGAACTTTATAATTGCTTGATTAACAATACTGTTTTGTTGTTTGAGTTCATTTCTACCATAAGCCAATGTGAAAAGAACACATTCCCCTTCAATTATTTACTTTGATAGTTAATCGTAGAAACTTATCTGTATTTCTCATTCTGTTGAGAAATAGGACAAGTTTATAGAATATTATGATTGCAACAACCATAAATAAATGTGCTTTTTCTATAAATTATGCAAAGAAATTCAATTCGGTTATTGATTTCTTTATAAAACCCGTCCATAGCATAGGTCCAAAACTAGTCCTTATAATATGAGCAAGGGAAATTCCTATGAATCTCTATAATATATTATTAACTTTTTAATAATTGATAATTTTGATTGATGAAATATATAGATAATTTTGAATTGTTCAATAAATACTGCATTAATTTTGATTGATGAAATTATTCATTAATAAGAGATAAAAATCATTCAGCCCAAATTTCAAATTAAAATTTTGAGTTAATGATTACAGATTCCTGAAGGTTGAAATTTCATTATTAGCAGTCATAAATCCTCTTTATGTGAAGACAATGTTTCGGTTTAAATTAGACTAATTATAATTAAATACCTTATTTTGAAATTATTTTTTAAATTTATATTTCAAAGCCTAAAGATTGCATTTTAATTTACTAATAAAATTTTCAAAATAAATTAATTTACAATAAAATTTTCTCAAATAAATTATTACTTGCGAGAATAATTGACACATGTAAAGAATAATATATAAGGTTGCTTGTGGATTTTCATTTTATCCCTTTGAAATTGATTTCAAATTTGATATATTTTTTTACCTTAGTAAATTAATTATTTAAATAAAATTTGAAATATTTGGCTTCAATATTTAATTATAATAAGTAATTGAATATTTATTTTAAAATTTGAAGTATGAGCCAAATTTGACTTATTTTAATAAGTATTTGATTAAATTTTAAATTTTGATTTAGTATTGCACTTAAATTGTATTAATTATTGTAAAAGGTAGATACTGAATTTGATTACTTAAAGAAATCATGGTCACATATAAAGAATAATTGAGATTCATTATAGATTTTATTATTTTAACATAATAATTGAGAAATTTGAATAGAAGACAAATTATCTTTAAAGAATAGAGAAGGTTAGAAAAAGACATATCTACCTTTATAAGTCAAAAGTTTTATGAAATAATATATATAGTATTTAATTAAAAATTGATTTTATCGTTACTTTTTTCTACTTATAAAATTATCATAGATTTATTTGCATAAAAAATAATTATCTTTTTAGAGTATTCTCTCATAATACTATGTCATTCGACATCAGAGCTCGGTTCCTTACCCCTCTGCGCCACTATTATTATTGCTGTTATTATTAATAATATTATTGTTAATGTATTATCCTTGTTGTTGTTATTATCAATATCCAAAGTCATATGGATGGTTATATCACCTCCTTAAATTAAATGTCTAATCCTACTGCTTCATTAATTTGAATGATACCACCTTTATTAACTGAATTTATATGGCTAGTTATATTGCTTAAAAAAAGAGATAAGAAGAAAAAAAAAGAGAAGAAAAGAGAGATGAAAAAAGTAGAAAAAAAGAGAAAATGGAGAAAAAAAAAGAATGAGATATAAAATGTCTCATAGATGCCAGAATCGAAAAACTGTTAGAGACATTGAAATGGATAAGCTTCGACAACAAGTTCAAAGACTGTAAGAGATAGTTGAAGCCCAACAAGCTCAGGTATGATAACATGAGATACAAGTTCCTGACCATGATAACAAAGATAGTGAAGCCTCCTCTTCAACCAATGCAAGCAGCCATCAATGAAAACCCTCGGTCAGCATCTCTTCCAACAACTTTAAAGTAGATATTCTTGAATTTGAAGGGCGCCTACACTGATGAGTTCATAGATTGGTCACACATTATGGAATGAGTACTTGAATAAAAAGAAATTCCTTATGAATAGTGGGTTAAGATTGTTACCATCAAGCTAAAGAAGCATGCATCTATTTGGTGAGACAATTTGAAACAGAAACATGAAAAAGAAGGTCCAGGAAAGATCAAAACTTGGGAGAAAATATAGTGGGGACTCACTCAAAAATTCTTTCCCAAACACTACCATTAGGATAACTTCATCAAGTTCCACAATCTATGACAAAGATCAACGATGGTTGAGGAGCAGACAATGGAATTGGAATAACTCATGATGAAATGTGACATTCATGAGAAGGAAGAACAAATGATCACCCTGATACCTTGAAGGTTTGAATTTAGAAATCTCCAAGATTGTTAAACTTTAGTAGTATTGGACCCTAGATGATGTCATCAAACTTTCTATTTGTATTGAAGGATAACTCCTAAAGAAAACACCCCCTCCACCCATAAAACTTAACCCTTAAGATCATTCACCTTAAAGTAAGCCTCTCTTAAATAACCAAAGAAACCTAATAGTAGCCAACAAACCTAAAACAAAACCCCTAAATGCTTCCAATGCCAAGGTTTTGGGCACATTGTGCATGATTGTCTAAATAGACGAATCATAGCTTTCATCAGCAAAAAAGTTCAAAAGGTTTCCAAAGAAGAAGAAGAAGAAGAAGAGGATAGGGAATTAGTGGGTTCCTTAGTGTTTAACAAAGATCTTATACCAATAGATTATGGAGAATCATCGGTTGTAAGGTGTAGCCTCCACACAATCATAGTGAAAGAAAAGCCATGGCTTTGGCATAACATTTTTCACACAAGATACACTTCACAAAGGAAAATATGTGACACCATCATTAATAGTGGAAGTTGTGAGAATGTCATATCAAGTTATATGGTTGAAAACTTGAAGCTTCCAACTCATGACCATCCCCATCCTTACAAACTATAATGACTTAACAAAAAGAGTGAGGTTAAAGTCAGCTAATGTTACCTACTAGCTTTCTCCATTGGAAACAAGTACCAAGACGAAGTTTGGTGTGATGTCATCTTGATGGACACTTATCATCTACTACTAAGTCGTCAGTGGTATTATGATCATCATGCTATCTATGATTGTTATGAAAACACGTACTCCTTTATTAAGGATGGAGTCAAGATGAAGCTAACTCCATTTTGCCTTAAAAAGATCAATTGAACCCTTGAGAAAACAAAGTTGTTGGTTTCTCTAGCTTCCAAATCACAAGTCAAGGGGCAGTTATAACATCCCAAATTTTTCAAAATATATTTTGGCAATAAAAAGGGCTTTTCAAAAAGTGAGAATTTGTTTGAGAATGCTCAAAGGATAAAATTGGTATTTTTAAGATTCTAGTTTCAAAAAACTTCAGAAAATTTAAAACAAGGATTACGGATATCAAATGAGCATAAAATCATAGTCATTGTAAAAGTACTTAATTTAACTAATTTGCATTAAAATTTCATGATTTTTGAAAATTGATAAGTGTGTCAAATTTAAGCTCAAATGAAAAAAAGATACAATGAAGTGGTCAACTTGTGGTTAGTGAGAAGTTGACTTATCTTTCACAAAAATACCCTCCCTTAGCTAGCTGCCTTATTCTCTTAAGCCATTCTTGCACACGCAACCCATGCAAACTTCATATCATCTTCTTGCTCAAGCTTCTTCTTTCTTTCTCTACAACCTTTACTCTTTCTTTTTAGGTGAGTCCTTAATCTTGCTTGTTATTTTTTAAAATTTTTATTGTTGAATCCTCTCATCTTCCTTTTCATTTTGATATCAAAATCATATTGATTCATTGAGTACAACTTAAGTTATCAATTTTTGAAATTTTCTATCACTATTTATGGTACTGTTCAACCCATGAATCAATAAGCTTTTTTTTAACATTTTAAAGTTTAAATTTGTTAGATATAGCTTTATTCATGATATGGAAATCATAATTTAATCATATACATTTAGTTAATGAGACAATTCTTTGAAAGAAAGATTGAAAGATAATATGCTCTTATTTTTTTTATCTTGAAGAGCATAGGAGATTATGTGAAAATAGTTGAAGTTTCTTGTGTTCCAGTTGCTAAGGTGAGTGATACTTACCACTCTTTTGAATTATGATGTGATTCTTACTTGGAATTTATTGATTTATGGTGCAATTTAATGAAATAGTTTTTTTTTAGATTGTGTGATAAGATTTGATGATTGAATGGATCTGTTGGAATACTATTTAGTATATGGTTGAAATAGTTGAGTTTATACTTCTTTATGCTCCCAAAAACATGAGATATTAAGATCATATAGTGTCGTATTGATTTAGAAATAGCTCCTCCCTTTTTTCTACTGTTTGTATGTAAATTTTGGTCATGTGAATCAAATCATACCATTTTGAACTGAACTCGTGATCATACTCATAGAAACCCAATAGTTTTTCTTGATGATTCAAATCAAAATTTGGACTAGGATTGTATGATTTGAATTAACCATCCTTACCCTATTTTTAAATTATGATCGCAATTCTAATCACGTTTGGAATTGGATTTCCTGAAAGTTTTCAAAATTTGGTGAGCAGACTTGCACTTTTAACTATATTTCCTCCGGTTAAATCAAGCCTTCCACAAATGAGTTTTTTGATTCTAATCATGATCATGCTCGTCCTTCTTCCATGATTCTAATCACAATTCTAAATGCACTTTTAGCAAGTTTCACACTATCCAACCAATATTACTCTTTCCTAACCTCTATCTTAATTCCTCAAGCTACTCTCATAATGAATCCAAATAATTCAAGCATCATAAGTAGGAGAATATAAAATTGTAATTCATAATTCATAAGTTAATACCAAGGAATTAAATTACTATTCATGCAAGAGTAACTAATCAATGAATTTATAAACCGAGGTAATCATAAGACAAGGAAGTATGATGATAGTGATGAATGATTGTGATTATGGAAATGTGATTATTATTAGTAGCATTATGGTATAAAGTTCGATAATGTATGCGAGATATTGAATAGCATGTGATGCTGTGATGTTATAATTGTTGATCGAATTATAATCATTATAAGTGATTATACAATGCAAAACTTGTTTATGTACATGAAACATAGAATGGTACCCATGGTTATGAATAATAATGAGATATATCCATATGGAATTTATGTAATGCCCTTTATGGAAATGAGATAATTGATTATTTGATGGCCTTTAAGACTTGATATGTGAATGACAGGTTGTGATGAGAAAATAATGAATTGGATCTTAGTTATAATTGAATTATGACTAAACACTACATGATTTATATTGTTGTTATATGAATTCTTGAGATATGATATTATGAAATTGAAATACATAATGGATTCGAAATGTTGACACAAGGTTATGAAAGCCCAGAATGGCTAATGTGCTAAGAAATTCATGATATGAATCACATCAATAGTAAGTCTCTGAATACCTTATAATCCTTTATTAAAATGATATAAGTACTAGCTATTTGATTGTGGTATGGATACATGTTGTAGTTGTGTGATGAATTCATACATTTGGTATGTGTTTATCTCACTGAGCTCCAGACTCATTATTCTATCAATTATTTTTTAGATACTTAAGATATAGTTGCCAATCCTATAATAGACAAGTAAGATGAATAACGATCCAATGGAAATTATGGTTGACACATTCACTACCATGGTTGATAGTCCCCTAAGCATGTATAAGATCAAAATTTATTATATAATAATCTTAAATCTGGCCGGCTATGAGGTATTGCATGAAGTAGAGATCATTCCCCTATAACCCCTAAACATAGTACTAATGATGGTTATGGGATGGTTTGAGAGGATCCACCATCTAAGTTCTTTTGCCTCACTTTTTTTTTTTTTTGAAAATATACATAGCATGGCCATCAAGTCCTTAAGGATAAAGTTAGTCTAACATATACTTTTGATCTGTATAAACTATAAGTTAAACTAACTTTATTTTATATCATCCTTAAAGGAACTTAGGGTGTTGTAGGAGCATGTTTTGTGAAGCTAGCTAGGGAAATGTAGTTGCATTTTAGGAAAGTTGTAAAAAATTTGAATACTGATGACAAAGACGGGTATGTGCCTTAATAGGCAATGACTCTATACATTACGTAAGCTTAAGTGTGTGTATATATATATTAGTGGTTTGCAAATCCATGAGTTTTATTCTCTTTTAAAATCAAATCAATTTGAATTATTTGGATGTTAATGAAATTAAGTGAACTATGGATATAATGAAATGATAGAATCTAATTAAAGGTTGGTGATTATGAATAAAAGTATTAATATTCACACTAGTCATGATTAGGTCATGACAATTGTGGAAAGAAGCCTCATTGTTATGCCTTCTACTAATGTTGAAGCAAAATATTGGAGCCACCATTATGCTAGAGATTGAAACAATTCTCAAGGAATATCCTGATGTTGTTCCTAAAGAGATTCCACTAAGGCTACCACTTATGAAAGACATCAAATATGCCATTGACTTTATGCCAAGTTTTGTCATTCCTAACAAGCTTGCTTACTAAATGAGCCCATAAGAACATGCTGAGATTGAACGATATGTGGAAGAATTGTTCAAAAAGGGATTAATCCACAAGAGTGTCATTCTCTATATTGTCCTTATATTGCTAGTGCCTAAAAAAGATGGAATAAAATCACTATAAAATATTGATTTCCCATACCACGACTTGACAACAATTTGACCAATTACATGGTGTTGTACTCTTCTCCAAAATAGATCTCAGAAATGGATATCATCAAGTTAGGCTACAATCCAGAGATAATGGTTATACAAATGGACAATAATGCCCTTCAAACTTTCCAATGCCCCAATACATTTATATGTCTGATGAATCAAGTGCTTCACCTTCTTATTGGGATAGTGGTGATCGTGTATTTTGATGACATTCTAATATACAACAAATAGCAAATAGGAGCATCTAGGCCACATAAGACAAATCCCTAACATCCTCTTAGAGGAAAAGCTATGTGTCAACCTCAAGAAGTACATGTTCCTTACTAATGAAGTGATAATCTTAGGATACAGTATCATAACTCAAGGCTATTAGCCTTGCTAGCATTTATTCTTCAATTTTGATGTTGAAAAACAATTTTATTTAATGTCATGATCTAACCATATGCTTTTAAGTGTTTGTTTATTTAATGTCATGATCTAACCATATGTTGAAAAATGCTTTTACTGAAACATGTAAAAACATTCTAAATTGATTAAGCAATCGATTCATAATCTTTTTACATAAGAGGGTAAATCAATTCATGCATTGATTTGGTCATGAACTTCTTCATGATCTTTATAAACTAAATCAATTCATAAATTAATTAGTTTGTAATAACCACTATGAATTAATTCATGAATCGATTTAAGGACTGAAAATTAGTTATTTTTTAAAAGTCAATTATAACAACTATAAATAGCCTCTCACTCTCATTTTAGCATGTAACTTCATATTAGTTCTCTATCACTTTAAGTGTGAAAAATAGAGAGAATTCTTATGCTTCATTTGATCTAACTTAGCCTCTTAAAATCACATTTGATTAATAACTTGGATCAAATTCTATGAAGATTACATAGTTAGTTAATTGATATATTCATCTCAATTATAGTATTGTTTTCTTTTACCTAATTCTTGGTTGTTTTTAGGTTTCTAAGGTTGATTAGAAACTGGAGATACAAGGAAGAGGTTGATCTTCCCTTGCATTTTCATTAGTTGTAAGGTTGATTATAATTAAGTTAAAGGTGTAGTGCTACTGTATCTATAGGTTTTTGCAAGAGCCTAGTGTAAATCTTGTCGCAAACTGGCTATTCAAAAGCCCGATTAAAATCCTGTTGTAGTTAATAAAAGAGATCATCTAATTGAGGATTGATCTAATGCATGTAGACTTCATCTATAGTTTCAGGCGAAGTTGAACTATTTTAAAATTTTGGTGTTCTTATTTATCTTTTTGCATTTATGAATTTTGATATTATGCTACACCACATTTCTATAATTCTAATATAATTATAATTTTACTGCATTCATGAATTAATTGCAATTTTGTTTATTGTTAAACTAATTTAATTTGATCAATTAATAATTGAATTCATAATTCTATTCGTAACCACAACATTATCTTTGTCTTCCAATAAAATTTCATTAAAAAACCTTATGAAACAAGAATTCAATCTCTGAGTCAAAAAGAGTATTTTTACAAATGTAAATAGGGCAAGATCTGTACTTTTGGGACCCTCAGTTGGTATTAGAGCTTTAGCTCTTAACACTCTTTATTTTTTAAAGAGAATGGATTCTAGCTTCACATTATTGCCTGAATATCCTCCTATGAATAAGCCACCTTATTTTAATGGACATCACTATACCTTGGAAACAAAAGATCAGAGACTTTATTGAAGCAACTAACATTGATATGTGGGAACTTGTAGAGGAAGGTTATAATCCACCACAAACATTAATAAATGGTGTTGTTAAACCCAAGCCTAAGTCCTTATGGATAGAAGAAGAAAGAAAGAAATGCCTTCTTAACTCTAAGGTTAAATGGATTATTTCTAACTCACTTTCCCTTAATGAATTTGAAAGGATTTCTAATTGCACTTTTGCTAAACAGATTTGGGATACTTTAGAAGTAGCACATGTAGGCACAACTCAGATTAAAGCATCTAAATTGCATATGTTGGTTTTGAAATATGAATTATTTAAGATGGAAGAGGGTGAATCAATTAGAGATCTCATTCAAAGATTCACTGCCATAACTAACCATTTAATGTTGCTTAGATGAACCTTTGATAATGTAGACTTGGTCCACAAAATCCTAAGATCTCTTATTGAAGAATGGCAGCCAAAGGTGATAGCCATAAAGGAATTATTGAAGATGGGGATGAGAGCTCTATGGAAACTTAGAAGAATATGAATTAGAGCTGAAAAGATATAGAAAAAATAGTGATGATAAAAGGAAGAAAAATCTGGCACTCAAGGCTGTAAAATCTTTTAAAACTGATGATGAGGAGTCAAATATTGATGAAAAAGCTAATGAGAAAGACCAAATGGCACTCCTAAGCAAAAAATAGCAGAAACTTCTAAGAGAAAAGAGGAATAAGGAAAAGAGGAAACCTATTCTACAAACGAGGACTCGAAACAAAAATAAGCAAGAGAGTTCCTCATACACTTTTACATGTTTTAAATGCAAAAAATTGGGACATTTGAAACCAAATTGTCTAATATTCGTGAAGAGACGGTTTGAAAATGAGAGGAAGGAGAGAAAAATGACTTTCAAAAAAGGAAATCTAGCAATTTGGGATGATGAACAAGCTAAATCTGGAGATGAAGAAGAAGAAATTAAGGAAGAGGCACTCCTTTACCTTATGGCCAGAATTATGATGAAAATGAGGTATTTAGAAATCAATCCTTCTTTTTCTCAAGAGATAAGCTTAATTTAATTGATGAAAATTTTAGTGACTATGAATCTAACTCTATTGATGATGATTAAACTGATGATTTGTATAAAGAGTTATATGATGCTTTGAAAAAGGCTAAAAAAGATTTAAAACATGGTAGAGTAGAAAAAGAAGCCTTACTTGAAAAAATTCAATAGATTGAAAAGGAGAAAATTGATTTGTATGATTTGGCTGAAAAAGGTGAGTGAAAATAAGGCTTGTGATCAATATGAAATTTACAAATCTAAGATAGACATGTTGACCAAAGACTTACATGGCTTCATAAACAACAAACTGAGACTAAATGATATACTGCAAAATCAAACTGGTTTTGAAAACAAATTAGGTCTAGGATTTAGATAGCAAACCAAGAGGAAATCAAAGAAAAGTTCAAAAACTATCAAGTCTAATAGAAAATTCAGTCATATTACATGTTATTATTACAATGAAAAGAGATATCATATTAAGCATTGTCCTTATATAAATGGTATATCTGAGCTAAAACCCCATGAGAAACTGGTTTGGATACCAAAAACACTTACCTTTATCAGAAATTTTGTTATGTCTGCTAACACATTTGGACCCAAGACTTACTGGGTACCATAGATGCAAGTGTAATTATTGATTTGTAGGTATGTAGGAGACACAAGAGTAATCTATGGTTCGTGGATAATGGTTGTTCACACCATATGACAAGAAACAAGGAAAAATGCCTTTCTCTCATATAAATAACAGGAGGTAAAGTAACTTTTGGTGATGATAGTAAAGGTAAAGTGAAAGGAATTGGTAAGTTTGGCAAATTGCCTAATTGTTTTATTGATGATGCTTTATTTGTAAAAGGCCTTAGGCATAACCTACTTAGTATCAGTCAGTTTTGTAACAAGGGAAACCAAGTAATTTTCAATTCAAATAAATGCTTAGTCATAAAAACAATGACAAACAGGTTATGCTAGTTGGTAGTAGGATTAACAATATCTATATGATAAATTTTAAGTCAGAACCAAACTTAGATTCCACTTGTTTGGTTAGTATTAATGATGACTCACAAATTTGGCATAAAAGACTTAGACACACCAGCATGGATATCATTGGAAAAATCTTTAAAAAGGATTTAGTGCTAGGATTGCCAAATTTAAATTACACTTAAGATAGGATTTGTGATGCATGCCAAAAGGGAAGCAAGTAAAGTCCTCATTTAAGTAAAAAAAAAAAACATTGTTTCAATTACAAACCTCTTGATTTACTTCACATGGACTTGATTGGTCCATCTAGAATCAAAAGTCATGGAGGAAACCTCTATGTCCTTGTGATTTGATAACTCTATGAAAATAGAGTTATCTTAATGTTCCTAGACTTAAATTGTTGAAGTATTAAAGTGAGTTCTTTTAAATAAAT
>JANHAO010023303.1:0-11935 GCA_026873985.1 Saraca asoca
TGTTAGCACAGCTGGAACTAAGCAATTTAAGACCTTAAAATGCTAAGTATGAGAAAAAATATATGTGTCAAATCTTGTGTTATCAATGACCCTAGAAACATTTGAAAAATAGAAGCTTCACCAAATTTTTGTAAACAAAATCTTTTGATAAGTATATGCAGATATGAAAATTTTGAATAATTGTTTCCTTTAAGTTTTCCTTGCAAGCATTTGTATAATTGTACGACACAAGGTTTGGTCAAGTTCTAATGAAACAATTGAAGTGTCAAAGAAGTCTAGTTGAATTATAAGGCTTGTGGAATGTCATTTGAGAACAATTATTTATGTTAGTCATGCCACCAAGTTGGGGCATGACATATAGTTTGTTGTAACATTACTGTGTTCCCACATAAGGTGTATGTACAAGGGAATTTATAGTAGCAAGGTGGCTTAGCCTATTTGAAAACCAATTGTCTTACTTGTTTGATATTGCTTGATGTTATCATTAGTATTCTTATACAATTGAGTTTTATTCCTTTGTTTATTTTGTTGTACATCAGTTGACCATGGTAATGTGATTTATTTTTATTTTCTTACATTGTTTTTGAAATTAAATTAGCATGGGCATCCATTTTGCGAAACAATGATTGCTCATAGGATCATCAACTTTGTATGATCATATTTTCTTAAAGCTCTTTATTTTTTCAAACTTAGTAGCCATATGTGTTGCATAGTTTTATTTTATGACATTATATATAAAATTATAGTATTAATGTAAAAAAAATAAAAATAAAAAAATTGGTAAAAAAGCTAGTTTATACATAAATGATTAAATATATGGATAAAAAAAATTAAAATATAATGAAAGGGAGAAAGGTGCCTATAAATTCATACTTTCTTCATTCAAAACGACAAGCCCTTAAATTACACACTATGTTTAAGTTCACTTTTCTTTAGACCTTTCATATGTGTTCCTATATTTTTAGAAATCAAGTTTCCATCAACAAAATCTTAAATCATATATGTTGAGTGTATTGAGAGTAGAGATAAACTTTCAAATAACCATAAAGATGGATATTCATAGTTTTTTAAGTGAATAAAAAAAATCTAATTTTGCCAAATTATGGATGGAAAAGAAAGTTAACCTTATACGATAACAAAATCAATTCCATATTACATTTTGATTAGTTTTGAGTAGAACATAGTAAAATAAGAAATTGAAAATTTCGTTGAAAGTGCTCATTTGAAAATTTTCTATAAGGCTGATCATAGGTTCTTCTCTCCATCAAAACAATAAAGTTATTATGTTTATCACTAGACTTGTTGAAGTGATAAAATATAACCAAGGTATATCATTTTTGTCAGAGGTTGAATCAAATAGTAGAAGAAGAATTAACTAAATAATTAGAGTACATTTTGAAAAAAAAAAGAAACTTTTATCTAAGAAAAGCAAATGAAGGTTTTACATAAAATTGGGGTAGAATTGAAAGTTTTGAACCACAAGTTAGTAAGCTAATTTTGGGCAAAATCATAAAGGAATTATGATAATACATTTAAGAAAAAGGTTAAATTACTTTATTATTTCCAGTAATTTCATTCATTTTTTATTAATTTTTATAATTTAAAAGTTTAGAATTTAATCTTTTATTACAAAAGTAAAATAATAATATTCAAAGAATGCTAAAAAAAATAGATGAAGAGAATTAGAATAATATGGGAGGAATTGTAATATATATAGGTCCCAAGCATCAAAAGAGAATTGTAATTACTCTTTTGTCTAATACACAAACCTAATTTATATAGAAAGAAAACTCACAATATGAAACTATCACTAATTAATTATAATTAGAAACTGGGTTAAATTTAATTAGAATAACTCATAATATCTTATAGAGAAATCAAAAGGAATTCATGGACATACTAAAAAATATAATATTTATAACACTCATCCTTGGATGCCCATTTTTGTAAAGAATATGTCTTGTTAAAATCTTCACTAGAGAAAACCCAAGGGAAAAAAATTCCAGAGAAGAAAAAAAAGTACATCATTCTCTTTAGCAAATAATTTGCCTCATTAAAAACATTGCCAAGAAAATCCAATAAAAAAAACCATGGTCAAGAAAAAAGAGTGCAGCATATTAACTCCCATGTTGAGAATTTCATGGAAGATCTTTGAGCAAACGTCATTATAAACAAATCTATTAGGAATCACTTGAACAGATTTGCTATCATGAATCAATGTCACCATAATCTTTTTGTAATCATGAGAAAGAACCTTAGTGAGGCGTAAATTGTTTTATAACCTTTGATGCATTATACTTCCAATTGAGCTTTTCATGTAGCATTACCTTTATCAACTTTTGTTAAAATTTCCTTCTTGAAACTCATAACACATGTCTCTCATATATAATATGAGTACCTTGATTGCAAACAAATACAATCTAAACTTATTGACGACAAAATCTGATTAACCAAAAAGTCCTGAACCCCAAACCATAGATTGTATGTGAAAAAAGAGAGAAAGGGAGAGGAAGAGGAAGAATAGGGAGACATCATCAGGTTTTTAATGTGGTTTGGCTAAAGTCAATCGACCCCTACATCCATGATTATTTTATTTCTTTGTATTCTTAGCTCAATAATCGTATTCTATATTTTTTTGGCTCAATGGCCTTATCTACTGCTTGATTTTTTTTTCTGTACAATAGTTTTAACCCCTATTTATAATAGTTAGGGTATTACAATTTGAATGTAATTTGATAATTGATAAGTATCATGACTTGATTATGATTGCATAGTAGATAAAGATTGATAGTTATAATGGATTCCCATTAAAATAGAAAACTAAATAGATCTTCCTGGTATGATCACTAAGAAAGTGTGCTTTGAGTTATAGGCTAGGCCTTGTCCCCAGTGACCTGATGTTGCTGTTTTGACCCAAGTTGACCAGTGACCTAAGTTTGTATTTAGTGACTTGATGTTTTAGTCCAGTAGCCTCAATCTTGGATAAGTTAGGCCTTTATCAGCTACATCTATTCATTAGGCTTTTACTAGCCTATTTGTACAATACCGAGAATTACTTACAACATTAGCCCCTAACTCTCAGTGCGTTCTACAAATTGGGGGCTGTAGTTTGCTGGTAAAAGCTTAATCTGCCATGCCGTTGTTTAGACTTTTGTAATTCTGAGTTTCATCTCTTAAATGTTCATATGTATATTTTCCTAGATGAATAAGGTTTTTGATAAATTGAATGCTCAGTAGGTCATGCAAATGTGCCTCAACTAGGACAAATCGAGTGCCTAGTAGGTCATATGAATGTGCTTCAGCTAGCAATCTTGTTACCAAATAGGTCACGCTTTGGTTGGCAATCTGGTTGCCTGGTAGGTTGTGTCACAACAATCATGTTACTTAATGGGTCACATCTAGCACTAGTAGGTCACATGAATGTGGTGCCAAGTGGTAGGTCGTATGAGTGCGGTGCCCAGTAGTAAGTCGTATGAATGTGGTGCTAGGTAGTAGGTCACATATGATGCCAAATAGTAGGTTGCATGAATGCATCCCTACTAGCAATTTTGTTGCTCAGGTGGTGCATAGATGTGCCTTAGTAGGCAATGAATTTATTTTAGCACCTTAGCTGGTTTAGCGCCTTAGCTGGTAATGAATTTATTTTAGTGCCTTAGCGCCTTAGCTGGCAATGGATTTATTTTACCACCTTAGCACCTCAGCTAGCTTATAGCCTCAATTGGCAATGAATTTTAGTGCCATAGCGCCTCAGCTGGTTTAGAGCCTTAGCTAGCAATGGATTTATTTTAGTGCCTTAGCACCTCAGTTGACTTAGAGCCTCAGTTGGCAATGGATTTATTTTAGTGCCTTAGCACCTCAGTTGGCTTAGAGCCTTAGTTGACAATGGATTTATTTTAGTGCTATAGTGCCTTAGCTGGCTTATAGCCTCAGTTGACAATGGATTTTAGTGCCATAGCACCTCAACTGGCTTAGAGCCCCAGCTGGTAATGGATTTATTTTAGCACCTTAGCACCTCAATTGGCTTAAAGCCTTAGCTGGCAATGGATTTTAGCACTATAGCACCTCAGCTGGCGTAAAGCCTCAGCTGGCAGTGGATTTTATGGGGTGAGAGCTTGCTATAGGAGTAGAAGGGCAAGAGTTCACTTCCGGAGTAGAAAGGCAAAAGTTTGCTTCCAGAGTAGAAGGGCTAGAGCTTGCCATGACTTTGTCAATAATAGCTTGTTTCCTGTAAAACACATCACTAAAAATTTATTCAAAGAGTAGTAAACAAAAATTTAAAATGCTTTCATTAATTTTTGAATAACATCATAAGATTAGAATATAGTTCTCATTGTGAGTGTCTACTCTTGATTAGGAGCCTGTCGGGATTGTTAAGGTTGTTGTTCCTCATGTTGCACCACAGTTTCCTAAGCGACCCCTTCTGATTAGATCTTCAATTGCATCCTTGAGCACCCAGCACTTTGAAGTATTGTGCCTAACCTCTTTGTGATAGACACAAAACTTATCTTTGTTCCTAAACTTGTTAGGAGTCTTTAGGGGTTCGGGTTTCCCAAAGCCTTCCCTATCTTTCTTTGTTGCAAAAATCCTCTTTGGGGTATTTGATAGGACGCTATCATTGTTATGGCGACCTTGATGTTGAGGCACTCAGTCCTGGCCTTTTTTTACACGCTGGTTACCAGTATTATCCTTACTATTTTCATCATTACTCTTCTCTTTATTTTGATCAGAGTTATTCGTCTCGTCCTTATGATCGGACTTTTGAGGGCTAAAAGTCTCCTCCTATCTGATCTTTTTTGCAGCTCGTTCATAAAATTCACCTAAGTCCCTTACTGGAGACTTGTATATGCTCTCATATAGCTTTTCATCTTTGTAGAGTCCTGTTGAGATCATTGTTAATATGCTCTCATCTAAGGGGTTCTCTACGTTGCTAGCCTCGTGCCTAAACCAGGTGATGTAATCTTTTAGTGATTCATTCTTCTATTGAAAAACTGTTGCGAGGTGACAAGGTAGTGTGAGCTTCCTTCTCAGTGCTTTGTACTAGTTGATGAATCTCCTCTAGCACTCTTCCCAATCGTCAATGATGCAAGCTTTGAGATTCCTAAACCATATTCGAGGTATGCCTTCTAAAGTGGCTGGGAAGATGTGGCACTTAACTAAAGGACTGCTTGTCTGAAGATCTATCTGTACATTGAATGTATCCAAGTGGTCGTATGGGTCACTATCCTCATTGTCTTGTGGGATAGTAGGAATCTTGAACTTGTGAGGGAGAGGCTTTGTCTCGATTTCCCTAGTGAATGGTATCCTCCCCTCATAACAATCTCGTTGGTCTTGAGCTCGAGGGTGTTTTTCCAACTACTCTACTCTTTAAAGCAGCTCCTCTATCATATGGTCCTAAGCCTCAAACCGGTGGCTGGAAGATGGCTAGCTTCAATTCTTGTCATAGGAGTGGTGATATGAGGTTTTGTGCTTTCTCTACTCATGGCTCGGTGAGTTTTGATCTGACAGATGTCTTCTATTGGACTTGTTTAAGCCTTTAGCTTGATGCAAGCCCCCACATTGCTAATGATCTCCTTCATCATCCTCACAAGCTTGATGGACCTCCGACCTTGGCTATGAGTTAGTAGAGCGAGCTAAATGAGTGTGCTGAAGTACTTATCTGGTCAACCTCTCTTCCTGAGCTGCTTCCTGTGGTTATTGGAGAGCTTCTTTCTATGCAGCAGCCTCAACCTACTCTCGTGAGCTCTGCGCTTGTGCCTAAGTCAATGCCCTAACCATCTCAGCTAACTCTCTTATTGTGTTCTCAAGCGCTTTATGACATTGATGTCATGCTTGAATTTCACCAATAATAGCAAGTTGGTGTGGTGCCGCTAGGGGCATGTTAGTGACAACACCTGTGGTAGGGATGGCAGTAGTGCTTGTTATGAGAAGGACTGGATCCCTTTGTCGTTCCATGTTACCTTGAAGTTGATTAACTATAACACCTGAACTCCCAATAGTTTTTCCTCTAGCCATCAGAAAATAAAGAAGAATGTAGTTTAGGACCCTCCTTCTAGCGTTAAAATGTTGTTAGTAAAATTTAGTCAACCAAAAAGTCCTGAACCCCAAACCACATATTGTATGTAAAAAGAGAAAGAGAGAGACAGCAGAGGGAGACAAAGAACAGGGAGACATCAGGAGGTTTTTAACATGGTTCAGTTAAAGTCAATTGACCCCTACATCCACCATTATTTTATTTCTCTATATTCTGGGCTCAGTAGCCATATTCTCTATTTTTGGCTCAATAGTCATATCTATTGCTTGATTTTTTTTAGTACAATGGTTTTAACCCCTATTTATAATAGCTGGGGTGTTACAATTTGAATGTCATTCAATAACTGATAAGTATCATGACTTGATTAGGATTGCATAATAGATAAGGATTGATGGTTATAATAGATTCCCATTGAAATAGGAAACTAAACAGATCTTCTTGGTTTGATCGTTGAGAAAGCGTGCTTTGAGCTGCGGGTTGGGCCTTTTCCCCAGTGACTTAAGGTTGCTGCTTTGAACCATGTTGACTAATGACTTGAGCTCGCATTTGGTGACCTGATGTCTTGGTCCAGTAGCCTCAATCTTAGATGAGCTGGGCCTTTATTAGTTGAGTCTATTCACTGGGATTTTACTAGCCCATTTATATGATATCAAGAATTACCTACAACAAAACTTATTTCATATATGCTAAAGAAATTGTAGTTGAAATTTATTTCTCTAAGAGACATGATTTATAGAAGAGTAAATACTAAAATGAAATCAAATTTTATGAGGACCACATAAATATCCTCCATCTACATAACCAATTAATTATAACCTAAAATTCATAAAAAGATCTCAGATCAATTGTTCCCCAAAGATAGCAAAAATAAATGTTTAATTCCATTCCAAGTTGGAGAAAAATTATATCTTACTAGTAGACTTACTGAATAGCTATATTGGAACGTGTATTATTAGCAAGATACATTAATGCACTAACTTCATTAAGATATGGTTCTTCAGGACTTCCTCTAAAGGTCAAAAAGGATCCTTATTAGCGTAAAGTAGATTAAACAACCACAGGGGTACACAATGGATGCGATTTATATGCATAAAAATGTTTTAAGACATTTTCAATGTAACTTAATTGATAAATAAAGATTTTGTTGATTTTATTCTTGCTCTATAGACGAAGACAAAACTTTGTTTCTCTAAAATGTTTTATCTCAAACTCCCTTTTCAAGTAGTCTGTTGCCTTTTCAAGTAGTCTATTGCCTTTGGAAGCTTCTCATGAGCTCTAGTAATATTCAAAATATACAATAATTATAGTAAGTTCACATTTAGATTTCTTTATATAAACACACAGGCATATATGATCTTTAACAAATATTCACTAAGATGATTATACCACATTCATCTAGATTGCTTTAATCCATACAAAGATCTTTATAATTTAATTGAATACATTTCTCAAAAATTCAAATTGTATACTTTAGGCTTCTTACATCCAATGGGGACTTTCATATAATATCATTGTTGATTGTCATGTGTGTAATAGGATGCAAGCAAATCTATTAAACACATATCAAGTTTTGATATATTGCTGGCAAAATTTATCCACCACATGCAAATATATATTTCTCATAGCCAGTGACAATCTTTGTAAAGGTCTTTATGTTACGAATCATGCTTTATATTTGCAACTTCAATTTTCTCATTTTCTTGGCACAATTATACATCTATACCTTATTTGCTTCACACCTTCTTGGTGTTTATTGGCATAACACCTTTTGGGTGTTTTTTCAATTTACAAGTAAATTTAAATTTTGGATTTCTATCTAAATTACATCTTTTCTCTTTTTTCTTTCTCTTTGGCCAATAATCATATATCATTATTTTCTAAATATGAATTCTAGATCCTCACTATTTTTCATAATATTGAGTGCTACATTGTATGAAAAATGTTGCTCACAACTATTTTCCTCTTAGTCCCACCTTTTGCTTTGGAGACATAATCAATTGAAATCTCTTTATTTTCACAAATTGCAAGTACTTAAGCTTTTTCTAGAAGTTTACCTTTCGTTATGTCTTAATTCTCTTTAAGTGTACTTCACTTTTCAATAAAGTCATTCTGTTCCTTTGTTCCTTCTCTTTTAAAGATTTTTGTATTTAAAACCAAAAGTTTTATCATGCTTCTAGTATGTTCTAAACTTATTTTCTATAGAATAAACAAATTATCCAACTAGGACATCTATCCAAATTAGAGCATTTGCAATTGATATACAACATTTATTTTTCTCTTTAAATTACTAATATAACTGGCAATTGATTTGCTATACTTATTAAATCAATCATCTTTTGAACTTCAGGTTTATATTATTTTGTGTAAGGATCAAGATGATTGTATTATTTCTATAGGTGCATAATTTCTCCTCCTAATATTGAGAATATAGAATTCACACTCATACTTATATTCTTAGTCTTTTATGAAGGCTTATCTTCATATGTTGTTGTGGAATAATAGAAACATGTATTACACATTTAAATTTTCTAGATGTATATAAAAAGAGATGGCTCCTAACTAAAGCCAACTATGATTGGGAGATCTAATGAAAATTTGTTGACTCGATACATACAAGTCCTACAACATGTAAAGTTTGCAAGTCTCTCAAGATATAAGAAGTCTTGTTCACTTAAACAATGATATAACTAATAATTTGGGAGATTAAAATAAATTATTTTAGGTAAATCTTTTTATTTATGAACATACTTCAAGATGTTCAACAATGATTCCACTTGTCATACAATAATCATTATAGGCTTTAGATGTAAATTTACTAGCATTATCAAGATGTATTTTTTTAATTGCATAATTAGGAAATTGTGTTTGAAGTCAAATTATTTGACTAAGTAGTCTTGTAAATGCCATGTTGCAAGTTGACAACAAACATACATGTGATCATCTTTTAAAGTATCAATTAAAATCATAAAATATCTAAATAGTGAACATGGTGGATGATTAGGTCCACATATGTCAACCTGTATTCATTCAAAAAATGCTAGAGATTAACTCCAACTTTAGCTAGTGATGGCCTTTTAATTAATTTATGTTGAGAACAAGAAGTATATGAAAATTCATTAGTTTAAAGAATCTTCAAGCTCTTTTATGGATGATCCTATGAATTTTCAATGACTTTTTGTATCATTATTATTGGTCATGTGAAAATATTTTATCAATGAACTTTTGGTTTACTATAACTTGTGTTTAGATCGAATTTATATATATATATATATATGTAGCACAAATCAAAAGAAAATGATGTTAACTTTTCCAATACATTTTTCTTTTCTAAGATAACAACTATAATATAAAGATATTTAATATCTTTTTCATTTACTATCTCAATATGGTATACATTATGTTGTATGTCTCTAAAACTTAATAAGTTTCTTCAAGAGTTTGTTGACAATAATGCATCATTTATAACTTCTTGTATTTCTCATGGTAAAATTATATTAGCTCTTTTTGGAGTCTTTAATCAATTTTGTACTACAAATATTGTATTGATATAATTTTCATTAATCATTAATTAGGAAAGATATTTGATATTCTTAACAATGGTGTGTGTTATTGTACTATCCATAGGATACAAATCTTCAATATTGATTTTTGATTTAACTAAAGACCAATGAGTGTTCAAATTTTGGAAAAGTTGGAAATAATCTTTATTTTTGGATAGTGCCATGACCACTCAAATGATCAATTCTTCTTTTGGGTGTTGAAAGAAATCAACCATATCTAAATATGTTAAATCATAAGAACCATGTTTGAAAGCATCATTTTCAAAAACAAAATTTGTCTCAATATTTTTTCTTTTCCCTTTGAGTGAGGCTTGATAAAGCTACACAAGATGTTTAGATGTACGACTGGTATATGAACAATGCCCTTTCATACCATATCGGTAACATATATTTTCTAAACCTTTTGAGTTCTTATTATATTATCCTTTCTCTTCATTATTCTCCCATTTCTTGTGTGAGAAGTAATCTTGTGGTTATTGTTGATCACTACAATTGTGATATATAATTTGGCTTCTTCTATGACCATAATTATGACTATGGCATTGTTTGGTTCAAATCTTTTACTTGTTATTGCATTTATATGAGGGAATGGAATAAAACCAGTTGGGCGGGCTTTATGATTTTTAATTAATAGCTTGTTATTTTATTCAGCTACAAGAAAACATGAAATTCAAAACATTTTGTGTTTATTTTTCCTTGATGTTGCTATTTTAGGAGAGACATGAAATAGTAGATAAAATATTCTTTTTCATAAAAATTAAACAAAATGGAGTAGAAAGACAAGAAAATTATATAATACCAAAAATAAAGAATATTCAATATTAATTAAAGTAAGAGATAGAAGAATTTAACTTAAATTTTCTCCCTTCCAATTCAAATATCAATTTGTGACTAGATCTTTAAAGTCTCCTTGAGTTAGGAAACTCATATGTCCTTAATTTCATGATGAATTATTATTGAAAATATTAGATTGTAAAGAAACAAATTAATTGAAAAAACAATCTTCATAAAACTCAATATCAATTGTCAAGTCCCAAAGATATAAAGATTGATGGGTAAAACTTAAAAATTAAATGCGCAGAATTTAGATAAATGTGGATCTTGCTTTCACGTTGGAGAATTATATATAGCTTTGTTTATTTTAAACCTGTTCTTAATATTGAAAGCAGAATTGATGATCAATGAAATAAATTGACAGATATTAAAAATTAAAGAAAACAGTAGAATGTGAAAATTGAAAAGAGAATTTGAAACACAGCTTTTTAAAGTGGTTCAACTTGAATTGAAATCACAATTCAAGTCTATTCCACTTGATCTTTCATTAATCGAAAGACCTCTTCAATTAATCAAAAATCATCAGGATTACCAGGCTCCTGAACTACCAGTTTTACAATATACCCATAAGAAATTAACAGGTTTCTTGCTAACTTAGAAGAATTGGGACAGACTCTTCTAAACCTAAAAGAAACACAATATTAACAGGTTCTTGCTAATCTATATAAGATTTCTAAATCTCTAGAAATCTCAAAAATAAAAATAGAGATAAGAAATGTAGGAAATACAAAACTAGATTTTTAAGATAGAAATCTTAAACAAGCTAAGATAAACTCATATGATATTTGATCCAGATAGCTTAAATGAAAATTTGAATAATTTCTTTAAAAGAAATGAGATGAAGTGAGAGAATTCTGTATCTATTTTTCTCAATTGATCTTTTATGTAAAACTCATCAAAATGTTTCTTATAGAAAGATATCAAAGATCTAAGAGATTGATACTATTTTTCTATGAGAAAACATTTATATAGACAAAGTAGTTAAGTGGTTATAACTACCATAATCGTGTCTAATCGTCTGTTACAGAAAAATGATTTATTTATTGTTGCATCTATGTGACATCGATTATGATCTGTTATCCACTAATGAATCGGTGTATAATCGATGTATAGTTTATTGATTTTCATCGTTACAGTGATTTATGCATCAAAGTAGTGATTTTTCAAAAGTTTTGGTAAGACGATTTATACTGCATGAATCGGTGTGACTTCAATTAATGTTTTCAAAAGTTCTTTTATACATCGAAGTTGCATCGATTCATCATACAAAAAACTGTTTCTATAAAAATTTGATTTTCTTCACATCAATTTTCTCTTCATCTTATTTTTCTGATTTAAAAGATATGGATCAAGTTTCATCTAATTTTATTTACAATAGAAATCCTAAATAAAATCAAAAAGAAAATTCTAAAAAAAACCTTCTTGCATCAAAGTCTTGATTATAACTTGATGTCTTTAAAAATAGTATCACCTGAAATAAAAAAGAAATCAATAACAAATAATAATAGTA
>JANHAO010023304.1:0-11931 GCA_026873985.1 Saraca asoca
ATGAGATTTTGAAACTGCAGCACCCTAGTGCATAAAGGATGAAATTTCCTTATACACACACTCATATACACAACCCTTGCTTTTTTGCAGTTTTATAGGGTAAGGTAAAATAACAAATCATATATTATTATTTAGTATGTGATGAACAAGGTTGCAATGATAACTGCAGAGACTTATCATACAACAATCTTTCAGGGAGTCTCCCTTCTTGGGTAAATGAACAAAATTTACTACTGTAAGTGGTTTGATATTTTTCTTGTCCCCTGCCCCTTTAAATGTCAACTTTTCTTCAGTTAAAAAGTTCCGGCTTTACTTTTCAACTAGTAAGGAACCTGCAAAATGCTTGGATGCTTTACTTACTTAATTCTTTATGTGCACGGTACTTTCTAATATTTTATTTTCTTATCCTTTGAAAATCGTTTTAGATTTATTTGATTTATATCAACATTTGACAACATTGTATCCTAAACTACTCTTATTTAAATTATTTGACTTTCACTGTTCCAATTGGTTATATTTTAACTAGATTTATTAAAATATTACCAATAATCTCTTCTAGATTTGTATCTTTTCAATTTAATCACTATCATTCCCAAAATTTAGCTGAGCAGCACCAAAATATAAGCAAAACAAATGCAAAAAGAGATTATCTAAATAAACCGCACATTAAAGAAATGTACAATTTGAAAGACGTACGAACCAAGAAGAATTCCAACTCAAGTCGGTGATCTTATTTGTTGAGCAGTTGAACTCATTAATTTGCTGGATAGCCAAACTTACATTCTCCCAAACATTTTCATCAAAATAAATGAAGCACATTGTTCTCTATTTCTCATTTTGAGATCAGATAAAAATTGATTACATATTTTTGTGTCAAATATTGAAAAATTCAATGACAACTTGGTGGAGATTTAGGTCTATATGTATAATGTAAATTACTTATATTTATTTACCATCTACTTTTTCTTATGAAACTTATATTGAGATTTTCATTGTGTATAATATGCAGGAACCTAGTTGCCAACAACTTGAGCATTGAAAGTTCAAATAGCAGGTGATTCTTAGGCGTTTGTGTTTTCCTTTCAAAGATGAACCTTTAAAGTCCCTTGCTAGATATCACTTTCTTTGCAATTATGTGACTATTGATCACATGCTGGTCCAACAATTGACAATTGTCAATCAAGAGTGATAGATTGATTGTATGCTTTATATTTTATGATTTGGAAAAATCCTCTGAAAGTATTTATATTATTAATATTTCAAGACTTAAATTATTCTTTCTTAATTGCTGTCCAGCCATGATGTACAAATAGCCATTAAAAAATGTGTCATTGAAGTTGACTTTGATGGTGTCCCAATATCTTTATACTCTATCTCTAATACTGTACTTGAATGATAGCCTAGAAACTCCGGCTTATGTGATGTGTTCTTTGAATTCCTTTATTGGATTTGGATAGGCTGTGTATTCTGTAGATTAGGATATGTGTGAGGCAGATAGAGAATTTTATGCAATTCCACGTGTTAAAAAAGACTAACAAGGTCATTGCTATCACTTTCTCTGAAAGTCAGTTAAAATTTTATACTACAATTTGTATTGGTGGAGTAATGATGTATTCTTTAATTGACAGTTTTTATATTTTATAAAACTTTATGTGATCATGTGTGAGTCCTGGTACTACATTTTAAAGACTTTGAAGATAAAATGAGGTGGTTTAAATAGTCTGAGACAAGTAAAGGCCTCAGCAATTTGAGTTCTTTTAAATCAGAACTTTCTTCTCATTGTAGTGCTTTGTAATATTTGCTAAGGGTTGTACTGGAACTGTTTCATTTGGATCATGCTTGCTTCTTTGTCACAGAGAGTCAATATTCATTAAAAAAACTTGAGTTGATACCTTCAATTCCAGATACTAAATCTATTATAGTGCACAGTATTATTGTAATCCATATGCATTTTTCTGGTCTGATGCATAACTTTTATTTTACAGTGGTTTGCCTTCAGGACTCAACTGTCTCCAGCGAAACTTTCCTTGCAATCGTGGTACTGGAAGATGTAAGTAAGCTTTTCAGCAGAGGTTGTCATGTTTGGCACTAGTGTGAACAGGGAAGAGTAATCTCATGTAACATTTGATGATTGTTATTACTGTTGTTGTCAATTATAAAAAAATAACAAACAAACAAACAAATGAACAAACCAGCCCAACAACAACAGTTTTTGGAAACTACAACTAGTCAAACATAAGTTCTTTCACTTTTTTCTGTTTGGCTTTTAAACTCTGCAATCTGCATATATCTAATCAAGGTCTCACCATTAGCATCTCTTGTTCATTTTAGAAGAATGGTGAGACATTTTTATCCCATCAATAGTTCAGCAATCTATGAAAAGTGATGTATGTTTTTTGGTAACTGGAAGTGATGCAATCAAATGAAATGAGAATACACAAATTGGTGAGAGGTGTCTTTTGTGAAGTTAATTATTTTTCATTTTACTCTATCATGCTGTTTCTAACTGTTCTGTATGTGAGTTTAGTGGTGTATATAACTGTATAATATGAAAATATGTAATGAATTTCAGATCATGTCCCAAAAAAAAAAAAAAATCTCTTTAACAAAATCATCTCCTTATATACCGTTAAGTTATCACTTACCAAGGGATCCAACTCTATCTTTATCCTTCCTGCTACAAGATTCATAAAGGCACATCAATCCATTGCCTCTTATTGATCTGTGCTTTAACAATACCAAATCTATTTGTCTGATCTCAATTCTGAGCATTTATTGGGTCTTTTGAAACCTTTACAAAAGGATTCTCTTAAAAATTCTCATTGACTCAGATTTGTTACTGATGTTGAAACAGCTTTCCAATGTTTTGATCAACAATTTAACAATGGTTAAAAATTGATGGTGTTCTGAATTTGTATATTTTTGAAGTTTTAAATTAATATGATCAGCGGAGAACTTACAGGAATCCAGTTTTGGATTATAAGATATGATGTTTGCATTAAGGGTCTAGGTGAAGAATAAGTTTTGGGTCAGTGGTGAACAGAAACCATGTATGAGGTGCTAATTAGGCTTCAATAACTGCTAAAAGTCTAGCTTCTCTTTTGCTAGTCTGCATGGCCATGGACACAATTTCAAGCCCTGTCTAAAGTTAATTTACTGGATTAAATAACTTCTTTTCACTATTCTACTATGTTTCTATGCAGATTATGACTTTGCAATCAAGTGTGGTGGTCCTCTGTTTACTTCCTCAGATGGAATTGTGTATGAAAGAGAGAACGAGACACTTGGTCCAGCTACATATTTTGTTACTGATACAAACAGATGGGCTATTAGCAGTGTGGGGTTATTTACTGGGAGCAACAATCCTCAATACATTAACTTTGTGTCTAATCAGTTCACTGGTACTGTATACTCCGAGATCTTCCAGACAGCACGCCTCTCTGCTTCATCATTAAGATATTATGGTCTGGGATTAGAAAATGGTAATTACAACATTACCCTCCAGTTTGCAGAAACAGCTATTCAAGAGTCTACATGGAAAAGTCTTGGAAGACGTATCTTTGATATTTATATTCAGGTACTGTGGTTTTATCCAGTTGCATAAATAGATGATGGTGTTATTTTGATACACATAGTTTGGTTGAATGAGCTGAATAGGAGAATAAAATGGGCTAATAAATGGACGGTGGGACAACAATGAAACCTTTTTGGCATTATTCCACACTTGAACCTTTGTAATATTGCATGAGAATTGACTAGAAGAAAACTTTGCTTTTGTTTTTTCCGTTTCCCTTTTTCTTAACTATAGTATCCCATTATGTCACAGCATCAGCCATTTCTATTTGTTATCTTTTTTCGTCAATTGATTGCCAAGAACCAAATGCTTTTAGGAGTCAAATGTCTCAGTATTCAGGGGGAAAATGAACATTTAAAGTATTCTATATATAAATTCCTAAAAATTATATCTCTTCTCTTTCACAATGTGATTCTTATTTTTTTTTCTTTTTGAATTTTCCTATCCCAGGGCAACCTTGTTTTGAAAGATTTTGACATAAAAAGGGAAGCTGGGGGAGTCTCTTTTAAAGCTGTCAAAAAGGAATTCAGGGTTCCAGTGTCAGAAAACTATCTTGAGATCCATCTCTTTTGGGCTGGGAAAGGGACATGCTGTATACCAGCTCAAGGTACTTATGGTCCTCTGATTTCCGCAATCAGTGCTACCCCTGGTAATATTCTCTGAAAAAGTTGGGCAGTTCAACAATTTAAGTACAGATTTTCACAATCTATAATGTTGATGTTGTCTACTTATCCATTTTTTAGATTTCATGCCCACCGTCAGTAACAAACCTCCAACCAGTAAGAAGAATAGAACTGCTTTGATTGTGGGAATTGCTGTTGGGATTGGAGTTGTAAGCTTTCTGTCTGTTCTCGTGGTTTTTTTTTATCGTACAAAGAAGAAAGCATCACACAGATGGTAGATAATGAAGGTAAAAAAACTTCTCTCCACTTATATTATATGATGTGCTAAATTGACTCTTTACTTCTTATCCTCACATCTTTATGTTTTATTAATTCTAGATTATTATCAGTATCTCGGTCTTGCTGAAATTAACAAGATCATCCTCAATTTACTGCTCCTCCCTCTCTCCCCCCTTTCACATTCTCTCCTTCCCTTCTCCCTCTGGTTCCCTATCACTTACCTTCACACTACCCTCACATGTGAGAGAGATGTGAGACTCCCACATGAAAGTGTAGGTCTCCATATCTCTCACTTCTGAGGGAATGAGTTGTGCAAGAAGCAATCCTCATTCTGGACAAAGGTACAGTAAATTGGAAAATGCAAGTTTTCTACAGGAATCAGCATATTTTTTTTTTTCTGTCTAGAGAAAAACATATACTTTCAGTTAGTTTGCAGACCATACACTTAAGATTTTTCTATAACAATAACATGTACTTCAAATTTCAAATATGCCTATGGTTTTCCCCACTCCGCATTCTCAACAAAGCATTACCTGAAAGATAATAACAAGAAAGGAGTAAGCTCAACATCTTAGTAAGTGATAATGTGGACACTAGCATGAATGATTAAAATATTAAAATACATGATAATTAAATAGGAACTTGTTGTCGTATTTTCCAAACTAAACAAACTTCCAAATTTTCCAAACTACAAAAGTGTAAAAAAAAACCAAATAATTTAAGAAAATATGTAAATCAATATATAAGGCTCGCAAAACTCACAAGGACATATGATCTGATCAAACAAAGTGCTAGCATACCCTTCCACTAGCAGGATTCCTGGCCAAGGTCAAAATTCTAAGTACTGTCCCTAAGTGGACAAACAAAATTCTAGGCACTATCCCTTAGCGGATAAACAAAGTTCCAGGTACTGTCCCCTAATGGACAAACAAAATTCTAGGTACGGTCCCTTACCGGACAACTGACTGATGAAACAAATTGTTAGGTACTGTCCCCTGCAAGGACCTCAGATATACATTCAAAGTCAGGATGAGAGCTAATCAAATCAGATACACAAGAGTTTTCAAAGTTCACAACTTTATCAAGTTCAAGTATGATTTCAAATACTTATTATATCATGTTCGAAACAAGCGCATCATGCTAGGTCCAATTTTTTGATAAAACATTCATAATCTCATAATATAATTATGTAAAAACAAATTATCTTTCAAAACATAGCATTGCAAAAAATTGCTTCTATAAAAAATAATCTGAAGAAAACAAACTAGCAGGGACAAAACCACTTACCAGTTGTCATATCTCAAATACGTAAGACATGACTATGTTGAGAGTGTAAGACTATGAACCAGATTTTACAATGTACATTGCTTGACTACTCAATTTCTTCTATACTTTTTTTGTGGGTTTTACAATAACCTTGTTTATGTTTTACTTGCAAAGCTTAAAGGCATTGATACAAAGCCATACACTTTCAGTTATTTTGAGTTGAAGAATGCTACGGATGACTTAAATGTTAATAACAAGCTTGGAGAGGGAGGTTTTGGACCTGTTTATTAGGTGAATATTCTATACAGTTGGAGACAATGGCTGCATGCCACTGCCATAAAATTATGCCATTGTCAAATGTGTAATTATACCTTTTTAGGGGTTTTCTTATGTTTAAGAAAAATGTCTTCATTTATGCTCCTAGAAAAGAATTGAGCCTAAGTCATAACAAAATCATTTCTCTCAGTGAATAACAGTTTTCCTTTTTGTGCTCTATAGGGGACACTTGATGCTGTGAAGCAGCTATCTGTTGGATCCTACCAAGGAAAGAGCCAGTTCATAACTGAGATTGCTACTATATCTGCTGTGCAACGTTGTAACCTTGTTAAATTATATGGATGTTGCATTGAAGGAGACAAAAGACTTCTTGTCTATGAGTATCTAGAAAATAAGAGTCTTGATCAAGCATTATTCCATATGACGATGGTATCCTTTCCTCTTTGTGCATGTCTGCACGTTTATGTATGAATGTCTTTTTACTTTTTATTACTCTTTCCTCTTGGCAATGACTTAAGCACAAATGTGGCTTGTATGGGGCAGGAAATTCTTTAACCCTCCATTGGCCCACTCACTATGATATCTGCATGGGTGTAGCTAGAGGTTTAGCTTATCTTCATGAGGAGTCATGGGTCTGCATTGTACACCGTGATGTGAAGGCTAGTAATATTCTACTTGATCACAAGCTTATCCCCAAAATATCTGACTTTGGTCTAGCCAAATTATATGATGATAAACAGACCCATATAAGCACCCGTGTCGCTGGGACAATGTAAGTTATTTAAGGCTTAATCATCATGTTTTTCTTTACAAGTTTCATAATTGTCTGTTTTCTTTTCAAGGCACACACACATTATGCTAATGCTTCCATATTATTGTTTTGATTAACATTAAACTGTCAATATATTTTCTTTTGCAGATGTAGTGGATATCTTGCACTGGAGTATGTCATGTGAGGACACCTTACAGAGAAAGCAGATGTATTTTCCTTTGGTGTTGGGGCTCTAGAAATAGTTACTGGGAGGCCTAATTCTGATTCAAGCTTGAAAGGAGAGGAGGTTTATCTTCTGGAATGGGTACGAATACTACCTCTATGCTGCCTGAGATTGTTATTTTGTCCAAAAATGTCCAGAGTTCAAATATTCCCATCTGTTTTTCTTCTATTGAAAGTGATGAATTGGAATCATATCTCATTCTTCTTTTTGAATCCCTTAAGAAATTTAGTCGTTATATAAGGGCACAAGGTGCCTTTTTTATCTACACTAGCAGCATCATGTAATGGCTGGCTGCAGTGAGATCCTCTTGTACAATATAAGATGATTTGTCATGGAAAACACAGCCAATTCTCTCTTCTCTTTTCTTTGTTCTTTTTTTTTTTTGGCCTTATTGGCATCCTGAGGACCATTAAATAGAAATCATCAATGCTTACAGATGATAGTTGACCTAAGTTATTGCTATGAAAAATTAGTTTAAGATTTCCCCATTTTTAAAATACATGCAGTTTGTGCTCTAATATATATATATATATATATATATATATATATGTAAGGCAACATTTCTAACTGACCCAAGTCAACTGCCAGAGGTCAAGTCAACTGGCCTAAAAGATTAGTCCGAGTTGTTTAACTAATCAAGATTGGTACCTTATATACTACCATACTTGAACCATGTGGCCTAAAAGATTAGTCCGAGTTGTTTAACTAATCAAGGTCGGTACCTTATATATCATAATAAAAAAATCTCAAATCTAATCGATGTGGTGCTTTATAATCTCCCCTACTCAAGTGACCTAACATCTTCATTCGGTCTATCAGATCTCACGGCTCAAGATCTGCATCGGCCAAAGTGTACAGTTACCTGAACCACATGGCCTAAAAGACTAGTTCAGGTTGTCTAACTAGTCAAGCTTGGTGCCTTATATATCATAATAAAAAATCTCAAGTCTAATTGATGTGGGGCTTTATAATCTCCTTTTCTACGTTAGGCCTATGAAATCTAATGGCCTAAGATTTGCACCAGTCAAAGTATACGGCTGGCGAGTGCTCTAACACCCCAAGCCTAACTAGCCTAAGACAATTGCTAGGCCTAAATCATGTGGCCTAAAAGACTAGTCTGAGTTGTCGAAGTAGTTAAGCTTGGAGCCTTATATAAAATAATCAAATCTCAAGTTTAATCAATGTAGGGTTTCACAATCTTTCTCACTCAAATGACTTAACATGCTAGTTAGGCCCATCAAATTTCATGGCCTAGGATCTGCATTGGCCGAAGTATACTGGAGAGTGCTCTGATATCATTTGTAATGCCCCAAGCCTGATTGGCCCAAGACAATTGTTATGTTTGAATCATGTGACCCAAAAGACTAGTCCGAGTTGTCTAAATAGCAAGTTTGATGCCTTATATATCACAATTAAGTCTCAAATCTAATCGATGTGAGGGTTTTACATTATTGGCATCTTGAGGGTGATTAAATAGAAATCTTTAATGCTATACGGATGATGGTCGACCTAAGTTATTGCTATGAAAAATTAGTTTAAGATTCCTCTTTTTTTAAAATACATGCAATTTGTGCTCTTAATATTAATCTTACTCCATTTATTTATTACTTTTGGGCTTAGCCTAACTAATTACATTGTTTTACAGTTTCTTAGGCTTGGCATCTGCATGAAAAAAAAACAGCATAGTTGAATTGGTAGATACTAGACTACTAGAGTTCAATGAGGAAGAAATTAAATGAGTTGTTGGGATATCTCTTCTGTGCACTCAAGCATCACCTATGTTATGGCCACCAATGTCCTGTGTGGTGGCAATGCTTTCAGGAGTTATGGAAGTGAGCACCGTAACTTCAAGGCCTGGATACTTGACTGGAAGTTTGATGATGCAAGTCACTTCACCAGTTTGATAACTGGCATGGCAACCAAAGGATCAGATGCAATTCATTGCAGCTCATCAGGAAATACCAGCATAGTGGGCGCTGCAGCGTATTAACCAGCAGATCCTTCTAAACCCTCTTAGATCGGTCTGCTATTGAGGGAAGGTAAGAATTTGTGTGCTTCTTTTGGGTTCTTGATTGTGGCATAACTGCATATTTCTTATAAATAACCGTCTACGTTGGTATGCTATTTGTTGTGTAAGGTCGAGTCAACCAAATATAAAATTCAGCATGTATTGAAGTTCTTGATGATAGACATATGTGCACTTTAATGTTGGTGTGGAAAGTGAGCATGTTAAATATTTGATATCGTTATGTAAATAAAAGTCAGATTATGTGGCCTGTGATTTATCAACAGTGGTAAGTATCTGTTTACCATTCTTTCTGTCTTGTTGGTTGGTATGAAAGCTTTAATCATTCATTCTATCTTTTGAGGATGACACTGAAGGATAATATTGTTTTTCTTTCTTTTGTTTGGAATATTCAACTTCACAAAATACAATATTTATATGCAATTTTTTTTTTCAAATTTTAAGAATTACTTTTCCACTCGAAGACAAGGTTCCAATAATCCCAACCTCCAGGAGGAAGTCAGGAACCACTAACCTTAATGACGTTATAGAATCTTTCACTTATTTATTTATTTCAAAGAAAAATGAAAACCTCTTCCACATCTTTACCTATAAAACTTTGACACGCTCTGCTAAACGTAAAGTTCTTCCTCTGTTTTTTCTGAAAATTTAAACTCCATGTTCATATCAATTTGCCTATCACTTGGACAAGATGAAGAATAATTCTTGTCCTACTTCCTTATTCCCCCTACCTCATCTACATCCTTACAAGTGGGTGGGGTTTAGACGCCCTTTGACAAACAAGTGAGATCTAGAATTTAGACATCTTCTGATAAGAAGTGGGATTCAAAATTCTGGACTTCAGCTGCTTATGAGAGGGTGTGAGTGAGGTAGTGAAAGTAGCATTACCGCAAGATGAATGTAAGAACCTTTTCTTCTTTTTTTTTTTGATAATATAAGGAAGCCGTAGTGTAGCCGTTGGGGATTGGGGAATTGGAACATGGATCCTCTCATTAAGAGGATACTGCAACCAACAAGTAATTGTTTTGTTGGCTAAGAGCAATTGTACTTACGTCAAAATACGAGTCCAAAGAGAAAGCATCCAAATTTCTACTAATTGCCAAAATCTCATTCCACTATACAAACTGTCTTCAAATATTCTCCTAATTACTCACTCTTCATGCCAGGACACAGATTAGCCATGGAAGAGGCCAAACTTGTGCTAAACCAATCTAACCATCTCAAAAGACTTAAATGTCCACCCCATATCATCATATTGAAAATCACAACAATAACCCTGCACTTAATAAAAAATCACACTCTTAAGTCTGATATCAGTTGGAGGGTACATGGTAGTATTTCCCTTTACACATGCACTTGTAAACAATGGGGCAAGACTCTGCAGTGGAGCACTTGAAGCTCACCATCACCCTCTTGCACGGAAAACATGGTCCGCATGCATGCGAGCAATCTGGCAAGCTCGAGCCGGTCGGGTAGAGTTCCATTCCCATGTCTCCCTTTTCTCCTTTCTGCAGATTACAATGTAAAGTTGCAAATTCTTTTAGAACTTGCAATTTTTATGATAGAGCAAACCAATAAGTTCAGATACCAAAAACAAAACTAGTTGGAAACAAACCTCTTTATCTCCCCCTGCAGCTATGCTTTCTTGCATGCTGACCAATGTATCTAACACACAGAGAAGCAGTACACATAAATACTAAACACTCATCCTTCTAAGCAATAAAAATGACATTTATCAATTTGCAGTAGTATCAATATGCATCTCATGTTTGTGTAAATATATTATGATAACTTATGAGTGAAAGATACTTCTAGAGCTGTGTGTTACTCTTTACTACTACTTCTTACATCTCTACTACTAACTGAATCATGATTTTAAGAAAGCTTATACAATAAAAATGATAAAAATACTAGACACCCTAACAATATATGAAGGAAAGGGAAACCAAATTTGATATAATTGGATAACTATTAAGTAACAACTAATGTAATCTGTAATTACAAACGCACTTTTTTTTTTTTTACATTAACAATGAGGAGGTTTGAACACAAGAATTCCAACATATTACATAAACACATCACTACTAGACGGCAGCTGGTGACTAGTAATTACGAACACACTTATATTGAACATTCATGCAATAGGCAATGATAATAAAATAAATCGTACTCACCGTGATTAGTCACAACTCTAAGACACCAACCATTAGAAAGTAACATGAAGAAAACAAGTGACAAGAAGGATTTCTGGATTCCAAGTGAGAAAGATTTCATTTTTGCAAAAGCTAGCAAATCTGCACAAACTGAATGAATCATTAAGAAATTGAAAGCCAGTAGTGAGCAAGAAGCATGAAGATAAAGGAAGTGTACTTTGGAGAGGACTTGGTTGGTGACTATAGGAGGGGATTTATACATGAAAGAAGATGTAAAACAGTCCCTTATAAATGTTGAAGTGGGTACATCTGCTGGGTTTCACATGATCCACGGCTGTCGTTTGAAGGTATCACATGTTTTGTTGAGTTGCATCCAGAATTCCAGATTATATAGACCATAAAACAGTGTAAAGAAAATCTAATAAATGAACAAGGACAGTATAGTGAATTTCAACAGTATGACTTCCAGCTTTTTTTTTTTTTTTTTTTGAATACATGGTACTGGAAACTCAGATTTTGGCCAAACAGATTGTCTTAGTCTAGCTGCCAAACTCTCGCTTATAGGTGGGAAGAAAGTAAATAGGGAAAGTGGATGAGGAAAGGCTGTTTGCACTTTGAAGGCATTAAATGAAATATATTTGAAATGAGAGGAAAAAAGGACTGATAAAATACAAGATTTGATTTTCATGTAGTTATGGTAGTGCGATTTAAAAAATTATAGTGGTCTGAATATTTTCAT
>JANHAO010023305.1:0-11938 GCA_026873985.1 Saraca asoca
AATTGAAAACATGATATTTGATAAAATGAAATAAACAACCATGATCTCAAAATAGATTTGAAAACATGATAACCAACAACATAATCATAACTATCAAAATATGCTACCATGAAAATATGCTCATCATAATGTAATATAAAAGAAAAATCAATACAGAATTCTAAAAGTGATAAATGCTCATTATAGAAAAATATACAACTGCAATCCCAAAGGCAACTCCAAGAGGGAACCACCACAATATAGTCATGATCTATCCAACACATCTGTCGGATTCTCATACTATCATCCCTGTCCACCCATATGTATCCCTCCAATACATATACACAAGTGCACTTATGGGTTCCCAATGAATTATTCAATGGAGCCAGTATCTCAAATCAATTTAACTTAACATATCATGTGGCATAAATCTCAAAATAATAACATTTTCATATCACAGTATATAGAAATTCTCATTCAGGTAAGCAATGTTTATCAAACATACATTAACATACCAAAGCATTTTCATATCCATTTATTACATAGAAAAATATAAAATTTCCAATTCCAACAATATAAGGCAGAATGAAAATGCATAATTTCTATTACTGCAAACCATTTCATAAACACCAACAATATGTAAATATACTTTTGAAACCACTTTAATATATATGTAAGGAAATTTCATTATTTAAAAGAATTAATAATATTTTATATAATAAAATTAGTTTATATTTACGAATAGGATCTTGAAGTGAAGAGGATTGTCTACTCACCTTAGAAATTCCTTAAAACACTAAGTCAACTAGAACTCCAAAATTTGTCATTGATGTGCTCAACTCATCAAAGGGAATTTATCTAGAGCAAATCTACAAGAAAATTTTCATCTTTCTTTAACTTTGCACAATAAGGGTTTTAACTACCTATATTGAAAACTTATTATAAAGTTACTATAAAATAAATCTTTTGTTCTAGGGTTACTCACCACTCTCCAAAATGTAAGTAAGAAGCTCGGCCGAAGCTGGATTGCCGTCGGTGAGCTTATGGGAGCTGTTGGCCAACCAGTTGGAACAGGAGAGAAAAATCATTGCTAAGTCGTGTTAATGAAGAGGAAGATGCTAGAGAAAGGAAGAGGTAGCTGGCGAATCGAGGCTAGCTAAACGATGTTAGCTCAAGGAGGAGTGAAGGCTAACTGAAGCAGAGGAGTAAGATGGCTTGCAGCTAGAGAAACAGTGCTTGAAAAGGGAGAAGAAGGCACCAAGGAAAAGAGGAAGTGCTGGAGAAAGTAAGAGAGGTGATCAGCCAGGATTACCAGACAAAGGAGGTGGAGCACCGTAGCTAGCTAGCCGGAGACAAAGAGCAAAGGGAGGAAGGCTCTTTGAGAAAATTCTAGGTGTGCGAAGAAGAAATAACCATCCTGGGGAAAATTTATACTTAAAAGGAAATGGGACAAATTATAGTTTGACCTCATCGACCTTCCACTGACTTCAAATAGGTCATTCTGGAAATTACAATTCAACCCCAGCTAAATTTTAAACTTTTTCACTTCAATCCCTTAGTAACCTTTTTTTTTTTAGGTATTACATAAATAGTAAGTTTTGTGCCTTTCAACCAATTTTGGGATTGGAAGCTACTGGAGATAATCAATCATATGATCAAGAATTTGCTAAGGTTTGAAAAGAGACTAGAAGTGGTAGGTTGCAACAATCTTAATAGAGTGGGGATCAGACATGACACAACCATTTTGATCTTGAATGGTAAGTATCCTATGTCTGGCTTTTTTATTGTTCACCATTGTATGGAAGTAATGTGTGTTCTTGTCTCCATTTAAACTAAAGTTGTCTAGCTTTTTGGGCCTATATAAGTTGTTAGCAGTCTAAGAGATACTCTAGTTATTTCCTTAGGGATTTTTCCTAATTACTCATTAATATATCTTGTTGGCCCAAGAGTTATTGCAATTAGGATTGTAACTTTTTGATTTAGTGTTAGATTTGCCCAAGAGTGCTTTTATCCCATTGTTTTAAATGCTTTTTAGTTTAAGTTAACTTGGATACAAGTGTGAATGCTGGAGATCCATTAGCCTAATTATTCCATGCTTGTTATACCATATTTGAAGATTGAATGTAAGTGGTCCAATATGATTGAAACTAGAAATTATAATGTTTGCATTATGTGTTTATTAGAGTGGTGAGTGATTAGAAGCAAAAAGGGGGGAGGCATTGGACCTTAGAATAGGGGAAGCAATTTATCCATTGATCATTACAAAGCATTCTATTAAGTCTCTCCTATACATAATCAACCTTTTCCCTATTGTTAGTCCATGTGAACCAATTTCTTATAAGAAGAATATCCAAAAGACTACACTTAAAAATAGTTTCCTGAAAATCTTGAGCCCTAGGTAGAAATGTGCAGTAATTGATCTTTTTTAAGGATTTAAAACTTAATTGAAATCTCCCATCAAAAGCCAGAGGTATGGCAAATTGCAAATGTCATTTTTGTAGACATTCCTAATAAAAGTTCATAGTTTGTGTCTTTCTTGAAAATGTGAGGGGCTATAGATTCTAGTAAGGATGAAAGCTGAAAATTAAATGAATTTTACTTTCAAATGTATCTAATTAGGAGAATATGAAAGCACTTGAATCTAGAATCCAGTTGTCCAAGCTAACAAGATACCTCCCTTGTGGTCAATTGCATTGATGCCAACTAAATTTTGGAATCCAAAAGGAGACAAAATGGATTATGACTTAGTTATTGGTTGGAAAGTCTCAAACAGTAGCAGAAACTGTGGATATTGCTCCCTAATTACCTATCTATATCTCAAAATTATAAAGGATAGCTAATAGCTCTACAATTCTAGGTTCCAAACCTCATATTAAGAGAGGAGGCTATTGTGGGATAGCTTCTTGGAACTCTAAATACAAATTTTCCAAACTATGAATAATTGATTACATGATCTATTGAATTTCCTTTATCTAGTCATACTAAGAAACCTGAAAGTCTGTAGGGGTGTGCTATTAGACTACAGAAGATGTTGATGATGAGTAGCAGAATGGGATGGTATTTTGTTCCTGCTAACATGTTAAAGGGGTTTGCAGTATAGTATCTTCATCATTAGGCAAAAGAGCATGTTGTCCTACTTGGTATGTGTGGTTTGTGGAAAGGCCTATCAAGTTATTTTATTCTAAAATGTGGGGGCCATGTGCCTTATAGTAGGATAGGTCAAGGTCTTTATATTAGTTATATGGATTATCCCATTATATTCATCAAGGAGCTCTTGAAAGAAGAGTTTTCTTCTTTTACCTTGAGCCCTATATTCATCTTGTTTTCTCTTCTTTGAGTTTTCATAGTTAGAAGTATTTGCATGATTTTGATGGACATGATGAATGATGACATATATAGTTAAATAGCAAACCCAGAGCCTGAAGTTAACAAATCAATTAAAAGGGTTAAGTACAAAAGGTCTATAAAGGTCATGGACAAAAGAGGGCTTGTCATTATTGATAAACCAATTGGTAACATATAGTATTGGTGTTGGATGCATCTATATGGGCATAAATGGTAGATTATGCAGGCTAAGATCCACATCCAAACTTTGGCTATGAGGTATAGTGTATGGCATCTAGTCAAAAAATGCAACATTGAGGCAGTGAGGCTCCATCGTAGTATCTAAAGGAAAGAATTGCTGTGGAGCTAGAGGCATGATAGAGGCAGGGGTGAGTGGTTGGCTTTTAGGGCTATTTTGAACTTGAAAGCCATCATTTTGTAGTATTATCTCAAGTTCATGGTCATGTTCCTAAGTACAACCTGAGAGTTGGATTCTGCTTGGGATGAAGGGTTATCAGGCACAACCAAAGCTTAGGTTAGGATTTCTTGTTAGGTGGTAGAAAAACATTTCTCAAAACCTATTTTTGACCTAATTGATTGTCCTCTATAGAAAGATAGGGTACAGAAGGGCCATTGTGGTAGAGGACGATCAGTTTAGGGGGCATTTGAAGTTGGATTCCCATTTTGGTTAAATTGAGTTTGATAGGGTTGGGGGTCATTATTGTCTGAATCCATTGGGCTAGCATTGAGGGTAGAGTTGAAAGAGCCCAGCTGGTCAGTAAAAAGTGTATCAATATAGGAGTCTATATAGGATGGTGTAGTGTCCAAGAGCCTTTTATAGTCATATAGAAAGTATGTATAATCCTACTGAGTGAAAATAAGTTAGACCCGTGTTGTTCTTTTGGAAGGGTGAGATCCAAAAGCTCTTGTATTTGAGACAAAAATGTGGTACACCTATATCTACTATTATTTCCACATTAAAAAATTCTCAGTTGCTATTAAATTGTTTGCACATGGCTGAATTTATATGAGTCTTAGTCTATATGCAGTCCTTAGCTTTATGTCCTATTCTATCACATGTGAAGCATATACAGAACACTCTATCATATTTGCATTGTATCCATAACCATTCTTCGTTGTCTAATGTTAACATAAAACCCATTAAAAGAGGCTTATTAAGTGTAACATGTATTTAAGTCTCAGATATCTAAGGTTCCTAGGATATTCCAGGTTCCAATCAATCCATTTGATAGTGCCAATCATGGAACCTAAATGTTTTGTAAATTCAACTATCTAATATTCTAAAGGTAAGTTTTAGAGTTGTACCAGTACTGGTACAACATTAACTACCAAGTTGGATAAAATCATATATGGCCTCTAATAGTCTATTACTAGCAAAGCACCTTGTACAAACTAAGTGCTATTTTCCTGAATGTATTCTCAATCTTCATCACTAGAGAAATGGATGATATAAAATTTATCTTGCCTTTCAACTATCAAAAAGTTACCTTTGAGACTCTAATTTGCATGTAGGATAATTTGAAGTCTTATGAGAGAAAAAGTTTATTGATCTGCTAAGCAAGCTACTAAGCATTTGCTCAAGAAGTTTCAGTTTGATTGTAAAAGTGAGCTATCTTCAGTAACTACTGGACCTGTGTGTGATTTGGTATACCAAACTTCTCACATGTCTTCAGCAAACATGGATTCATCCTTTTCAGACTTAACTAGTTTCAGACTAGCCACCTTTATGAAATCTAGACATGTTAGTAGAGGAGTAAAATTAAGGAGAAAATGTTCAAATTATAAGGAGACAATTTGAGTGTTATTGAGACAAGAAAATAGTTGGTAACATCTTTGCATGGATCAAAATTCCTCAAGGAAAGCAAGAAAAAATCATTTACAGAGTTTGCATTAACATAGTAACAAAGGAGATAATATATGGTAGCAAAGAAAAATCATTGTAATTGGGTTTAGGAAGGTGAAGTGAAGATCTAGATTAACTAGGTATACCAATTTCACATGTAACAGTGTCTCACTAGGAAAGAGTAAAGCGTGGCAAAACCGTTTATATATTTTATAATTAGTGTATTGCTTTTATGGTTTTTTTATTATTTAACAATAATAAACTCAATTTATGATTATTTATTTAAGTATTTAATATTATTATTTTAAAAAGAAAAGTAATTATCATAACATTATTAAATTGATATATGAACCCATAAGAACTTTCCTCATGAAAGATTCTTTAATACTATTAATACTAACTTAATTTTAATTCAAATAAAATTAATTGTTAAATTATCTTATAAGATTATCAAATTACACAAAAACTCTCTTGAAAATGACTTAAAAAGAAATTAAGAGTTGAATAAATAATTAGAAGAGTTAACATGCAAAAAATAAATTAATGATGTTAATGTCATCAATAGGATAAAAGTATTAATTTCATGTAAAAAATTTTCTACAAGCACGTAATTAATTTAAATAAAAATTTCTATTTGAATTGAAAATTTGAGAAAGAAGAGATAATATCAATTAAGGAACTAATTAATTAAATGTCACAGATAAAGCATGAATTATGAAAAAGGAAAGAAACAGTCATATCAAATTAAAATTTAAGAGTTTTATTAGATAGAATATAAGTATGGATCGAGTATTCATTAAAAGATATTATTTATATATTAGGTGCCACTAGCAATAAGTTGAATTAGCTTCGGGATGATTCAAAACTTTGTTCTTATTTTGATTTAATAAGTGAAACTTATGAAATAAATGAGAACACATTAACTAAATTAACTAAATTATATGACTCATTTTGTATATCAATCAAGCCTGAGATTTTAGGAATTCACCTCTCATTTAGGAGTTAACTCTCAATCTATGTACATATAACTAAAAATACATTATAATATCACTACAAAAAATGGCGCTATTTAGCAATTGTTATTTAGAGGCGGTTAGGTTAACTGCTTCTAAGATTTTTTATAGTGGCAATTAAGCTAACCACTGCTATCATTTAAGAAATTTTTAACTACAACTATGATTAAAGTGGTAACCGCCACTATGTTAAGCTTTAATTGCCGCTATATTAAAAATTTCTTAAAACATATATAGCGGCAATTACCACTTTAACTGCCACTATGTTTTTTTATTTGGTATTCTTATAAATGGTGCGTTTGGCACACAAAAGGGTTTTGAATGCAGAAGAAACTTAGTTACCTATCTTATTTTTTCCTTTCTACCCCAATTTCCCTTTTAACCTTTTTCCCCCAAAAGAAACCCTAATAAAGGCAGAGCTCTCCTTGCATTTTGCTCGACCAACACTAGTTAACTTGTCAGCATTGAAAATTGATCAGAATCTCACCTTCATCTTCCACCTCAATTCACCGCCATTGAAGAACAGTCAATCAATTAATCAAGCTACATAATACCTGCAAAGTTAAGTTTATTTCTACTTTCACTTCCTAATATGAAACTATGATTTAATTTATTTTTTATATTTTTTGTATTTTATTTTGGTATGGCTATTTGAAAATCACTTTGGATTTTATCTGTGAAAATATAAGAATTCATGTCTATGATTATTTGAAAATATATGTATGATGCAAAGGAGGTTCCTAGACTCAAAAGTCAATGTTTTATACATATTAGGTGTAACTAATTTTGGATGTCTAAATATCTTTACCCAATTTAGGATATGTAAACAAGGACAAACTAGAGCAATCCATCTGAACCTAAAAACCTAGACCATGGCAATTTGAGTGAACGCACAGGGATCATTTGCATGGCAAGTGCCTAAAATAAAATTCAAGGAATTCCTAAGGAAAACACCAAACCAAAAGAGAGGGAAAAATGCTGTGATTTAGCTACAATTCTTGAAAATGTGCAAGACAATCTTCTGTAATGCCTCAATCCTAGATTTCATCCTTTAAGACTCTAGCAACAAACTAGTTAGAATTATCCTCAACTTTACCACAAAAAAGCTTCCAAACAATACCGTAGTCCATATGCCATTTACCCAATCACGTATTATAATAAATAGGCTTTAGTATTTATTATAGGCTGTCAACACTACCATATTTGAAGCCAAATATGCAAGTCATTCTCCAAACATCGATAAACTCATATACCAAGATAAATCAATAACTAAAAAATTCTTGGCATCTAGTTCTAGAACACAAAACATAGGCTTTTTCAACTGAGGTATCAATGGTATCTGTTGGTTTTTAATTGTTGATTTTTCTTTTGGGTTCTAAACTTTCAAGCTCCAGCAAATTCCAAACTTCATACAAAAAGGGAAAGCATTTGTTGCAATTATTTAAAATTTCAAATTAATTACTTAGTTGTGAATAGACTAAGGGAACAAGAGCAATTAAAGAGCATAAGAGTAGTAATAGGTAAAGTAGGTAATTCAAATGAATATCCAAAATATGTATTATAACTAGCATGACTGAACCAAAATTGAGGTTTAATTTAAACATACTTTCCTGCCTGCTTGAGGAAATGCTTCCTTGGCTGCCTCTGCCTTAGAGTGTGCAGGTCTCCACCCGGGCAAAATTCCATTATCAAGCATGAGAACTTCTTTATCTCAAAATGGGTATATAATGTTGGGAGAAAGGGATGGTCCGATGACTACAATATTTCCCTTTTTGTCTAAGCACAAAGCAATTTTTTACGACTTGCTAGAGACCCTTTTTGCAATGCTGCCAAGAAATCTCTTTCTCTTCCTCTTTTTGCTTGAAATCATCATTTAATGTGTCTTTTAGCATGCCATATGCTTTTGCTTAGCTTCAATTTTATACTCTGCTTCTGATACATGTGGGACCATTTATAGGAAAATACCAATTTTCTTGGGGAAAAATCAATTCCCAGAAAATTTATTCCACTCTTTATTCCACACTTAGTGTATTGTCAATCTTATCATTGAGTCCAAATGCCTTATAGTTCAACTAGTGTTTATATTCAGAGGCCTTGTTGTTCAGTGAAGTCATTTGCCTTGAAAAATGATGGGGAAAATTAAAAAGAAAAATGTGAGAAAGATGAGGAATATTGAAATATAATATGGAAACAATTTAATTAAAAGAAAATTATTAATATTCTTATGGAATAACTGTTTGTGAAACATAAATGTTGGTAAGAAAACAACTAAATTGAACGTGTAACTTGGACATGTAACGTGATTATGCCATGCTATAAAACTCATATTAAATTGGCTTTCTTATTGCAGTCATTGCTTTATATAAAATGTCATATCACAGGGCTTTTGTCATGTAAATCATAGGACTTTTAAAGTTGATAAAGTGCCTCCCATAAGAAAGTTTAGGTTCAGTTTCTTGGTTCGTTGGTATCTTAATGTGTTTTCAAATCTTTCTGAGTTCTAGGATCTTCCTTCTTCTCCATTACTTGCTGAACCCCTTCCAGGTACCCTTTTATAAAACTTTTGATTTAAACTATTTATATGGGATGACTTCAGTGTTGATGCCTTTTATTGGAGTTTATAATTTATGATAGCCTATTATAGTTTTGTACTTACTACCATGGTTGAATGGCATGTAAATTTTATTGTTGGCTGGCATTTTGCTTTGAATAATGTTAGACTGCTAGTCACAGAATTGTTGTGGTTACAAATAACAATACTCAACTACGCATATAACTTTTTTGGTGGGGGTGCTATATAAGTTTAAACGTAAACATTAGATTAAGTACCCTCAATTTCTTATATCTTTAATTTTTAAGTCAGAGACCTCAATCTTTATGCAGAAACCTAAAAAAAGTTTGTGTTTCTCTCATAAGTTTACACTAAAAAATTGAAGGCCAAATCCGCGGACTATGTTATAACTGATAAACTGTAAAATACTAAGACATATAGATAATATTATAAAGCGTGTGTTCTAATATAGAACTCTTGTTCCAAGCTGTTTCATTTGGCTTAGCTTAATTAGTTATGGCAGTTGAGGTTGCATGTAGGGTAGATACTAAACAAAGACAGTGACTCTATACTCTATATGCTATTAGACTAAAAGCTATTGGGTTTTAAGGAACTTACTAAAAACATTTAAAGCTGGATATTTAGAAGCCTTTACACTACGATGGATATTAGACCAAACACACACTAAAATATGAGAATTAATTAAATTGCCAACTATAGCTAGCCAGCTTATCTTGCCTACTATGAGCATCTAAATTCTGAATTTTATACACTGCTAATATCATAAACTACATCTTATTTTCTTATTGTTTAGAGCAACAGCTTCGACCTACGAGAAGAGGCAAATTCTGAGTTGCAACTTTGATAAGTACTATATGCTTTATGTATATATAGATGCCTATACAACTTATGATGTACAAATGTCATATGCTTTATATATCTATATTGTGTGTGTGTGTGTGTGTCTATATATATATATATATTAATTATGTATTTTTATATTTTATGTACATGCCTATATGCTTTGGTTGCATGCTTTCTAGTGTACACACACATGTAAGGCTTTGATACTTTAAAATCGGGTACAATGATGGTTTCTTAATAATCTTTGTTTTCTTAATAATCTTTGATGCTTTCTGCTGATAAACTATATAACATTATTTGAGCTTTATTTATTTGTTAGATGAGCATGGCTCCACTTTGTTTTAAAATTCATAGGAGAAAATTCTGCTAGAAATTCTTATGCATACTAGTCCTAATAAGGTAGCCATTATGGCTCCTCTTCCCACCTCTAATAGTGCCTTGTGTGTGTTTTAAAATTATAGATATAGATAAATCATGGATTAGTTTGTCAAGGAATATAGAAGAGTATAAGGAAAGATTGAACAAGTTCCTCGATTTAGCATTTCAACGGCAATCTGTTGAAGGGAGAATAATGTGTCCATGTCATAGTTGTAAATTTAAAAAATGGTTGAATAGAGTTGAAGCATATGACCACTTGTCTCAAAAGCAATTTCCTGTGGAATACACTAAGTGGATATGACATGGAGAATGTAACAAATCTGAAGCATCTTCGTAGAGCACATATGGTTGAAACTTCCCAAAATATAGGTCTCTAATGTCCTTCAGACAACATGATCAATGACGCATTTAGGTTCGATTGTATGCACAATGATAATAAGGCTAACTCGTCTAGTGATGATGCTGGTAATAATAAGGACATATAAGGACAGACAATGGATAATCTCACAGCCAAGTTTTACGAGTTACTCAATGATGGAAATCAAAAACTCTAGGAAGGGTGTACGAAGTATTCCAAACTGTCTTTTCTAATAAAATTATACCATATCAAGTGCTTGTGTGGCATGACAAATAAAGCCTTGACAATGATCTTGGAATTATTGAAAGATGCATTCCCACATGCTAAGATACCTAGTTCTTTGTACGAGGCTAAAAGAACCATCACCAAACTCGATCTCAATTACACTAAGATACACACTTGTCCAAACGATTGCATGTTGTATTGGGGTGACAATGAGAATAGGGAAACATACAAGAGATGTCGGACATCTAGATGGAAGGAAAGGGTTATTGGTAAGAAGAAGAAATAACCTGTAAAAGTGTTATGCTACTTTCCACTAAAATAAAGGTTGCAAAGGTTATTTATATCAACTAAGACAGTTGAGCATATGAGTTAGCATGTAACCGAGAATCACAATGATGGTTGGATAAGGCATCCAATAGACTCCAAAGCATGGAAGAAGTTTGATGCAACTCACCTAGAATTTGCTTCGGATCCTTGAAATGCTCGCCTAGGTCTAGCCACTGATGGATTCAACTCCTTTGGAACCATGAGTACTAATTACAGCATTTAGCCTATAATTTTGATACCATACAATTTACTGTTGTGGATGTGTATGAAACTAAATTCTTTCATTCTCTCAATGATCATTTCGGGTAAATGAATGCCAGGGAATGACAATGATGTTTATTAGCAATCTCTTATAAAAGAGATGAAGAAGTTATGGATGGAGGGTTTAGATACCTACGATGTCTCTATGCATGATATGTTCAACATGCAAGTAGTACTAATGTGGATGATTAGCGATTTCCTAGAGCTTGGTACCCTATTTGGTTGGAATACACACACTGAATTAGCTTGCCTGACCTATAACTTCAATGTAATGCCACTGCATTTGCCTTATAGTAGAAAATGGTATTTGTGAGGTCCAACACAATATCGGTGGGTGTACCCTATTGAGAGGTAACTGTTGATTTTATCCATTTAATTATGACCTGTAAGTGAACTTATTTTCTTTCCTAATGACATCTTCCTATATGTAGATATTTGGGACATATAAAGTCTTATGTTCACATTAAGGCTCAACCAAAAGGTTCTATTGCTGAAGGGTACATATTCGAATAGTGTCTCATATTTTGTTCAAGATATTTGTAGGCAATTGAGATAAGATTCAATCGACCAAGACGCATGAACGATGAACCAAATGATATTCAATGCGAAAACCTAGACCTTAATATCTTTCCTAATATAGGTAGACTGATAGGTAGTGGCTCTAGTTTCACGCTGACATATATAGAGATGAGATAGGCACATCGATATATTCTATTCAATTGCAAAGAGGTTGATCCATTTATGGAGTAAGTATTCATATAAGTATCCATATTAAACTATATATCTTTCATCAT
>JANHAO010023306.1:0-11952 GCA_026873985.1 Saraca asoca
GATCATGGAAGAACATTCACACACAAGAAAGAAGGAGAAATCTACTAAGAATGTTCAACAAAAGGCTCAAAAGCTCACAAGGTATATGTCTACCAAAATTAATCCATAAGCAATACAATTTCTTCACAATGCTAAATAAGTTCAAGAGTGTTTGTCTAAATATGCTATGCAACCATAAAAATCACTTGCAACTCATTTGAAGCTTAAAGAAACTCAGCATTTATGAAAAATTACAAGGTAACAAAAATTCTAGTTTTTAAAAGTTTTTTTTTTTTTTGAAATTCTAGTTTCCTGTAGAATTCTGCAGAATTTCTAGTTTCTATTCTGTTCTATTTTCTGCATTTTTGGTTTCTATAATTTGTAAAAAAAAAATTTTTCTAAAATGCAACGAAAAATTCTAGTTTGTTTATGAAAAATGACACTTAAAACTACAACACAACAAACCCAAAACATCAAAACTCCCCCTCCCACATTTAAATCTTACATTGTCCTCAATGTAAGCTCAAAGTCCATAAAATAGCCAGCAAAACAAATATCATAGCAAATATAGGACAAGTAAAATAAAGAGAAGGGGTTAAAAAATAGCCTTATCTATTTGAAGAATTGATGTGTAGGGCTGCTTCCAAGTTAACTTATTTCATTAGCCACCAGGGACAAAAATGGTTATTGGCAGCAGCCATTTGATGGGGTAAGATTTCCAGCATTTTTTGTTGGGCTACCACCAATTTCTCTTCAGCTTTCACCATTTTCATTTCAAGTTACACTAGCTTCTCTTATATTTTCTTAGAATTTGCAACAACTTTTCTTTTTTGTTCAGCAGGAAGCTTGTTGGCTATGACCACTTGTAGCCTCTTATCTTCTTCTAAAGATGTATAATTGATATGTTCAGGTTCAGGGAGAGGTTCTAACTCCAATTGAGGTAGTTGCACTATAGAAAGGATCAGTTTGTTAGTTAGCACAACTTCTGTTGCTTGAATTTCTACACTATCAAGTGTTGTTGCTGCTTGATCTATACTAGAGCCACCATTTTCCAAAAATGTAGCAATCTCAGTACAAGCATTACATAGCACAACATCATTACAATGATGACACAAATGGATAGAATCAGTAAACTCATGTAATTCATGGAATTCAGCATGAAGCTCATCATTACAAGTTTCCTCAACCAACTTAACAAGTATATCTATGCTTGAAGTAGAATGCTCCTCCATTGAATGCTCCATTACTGGATAGGGGCTAGTTTGCTCTTATAAACTCTTCCCAAATGTAATGGCACTAATATTTTCTTGAATTGGCATTGTTTGGGAAGGGGGCTGATCAGAACCTTCTTGTTGTAATTAACTTGATGAAGAAGCCAATTTTGCAATCTGAGCATCCAGGTTCTGCATGATGGCTTCTGTCTCATGTTGAAATTGAATGTTGTTGGTTGTCATTTGGTTCACAAGGTCCTCCAATGTTAGCTTAAATTTTTCAGGTATTGGATCTTGTTGTTGCTGTATGGTTGGATGCTGCATTTGCTACCAGCTTGGCTGCTGGTATGGCCATTGGTAAGGCTGCTAATATGGATATTAGTGTAGGCTGGAACAAAGAGTTGCATTGGGCTCAAGCTTATGTCAATTGGGGCCTTAAAACTTCAATTATGCAGGGCCCATTTTCGCAACTTCTCTACCTTCGGGTTGCAGCCTATTTTTCATGCCCAATTTGATCATTTCAGCATGGGAAGCCTTCATATGAATTGTGGCTTTATCTATTAGCTTTCATTTGGACTTTATTTCACCTCATTTGGACCTCTATAGCTTAAGTTATGGCTTGTTAAATGCACAGAAGTCAACTACCTAAAATAGTGCTGAGATAGTATTCTGATTTTAATTTGAGCTCTAATTTTGGATAACCAATTGTGTGATTTAGCTCTTGCATCTTCATGAAAGTTGTAGATCTATCTCTTAGCTTTCCTGTAAGATAAGAATCACATCAATTGGATAAGTGTATCTCAAGATATAGCCAGATTACGGAAACTACTCAAAATGGCCCATTATGTAGAATTTTGTAAAATGAATCCAATTGACACTAAATCATAAATACACACTAACATAGCTGGAGTTAAATCATTTTGGCCCCTAAAATGCTAAGTATGAGGACAAATAAATGAGTAAAATATTGTGTTATCTGTGAGCTAGTTCCTATCCTCAATGAGTTAGGATTGCTGCCTTGGCCTCGTTTCAAGTCTCGAGCCTACGACTGGCAAGTTAACACCTTTATTGAGCGACCTTAATATTTGGATGATTTGGGCCTTCTTTGGTTAGGCTTTTGCTAACCCATTTTGCATTGCTCCAAAAATACACACAACATTCGCCCTCCAACTCTTAGTTTGCTCTACGGATTGAGAGTTGTAGTTTATTGGCAAAGTCTTTTCTTGCAGTCTACAATGTTGTCAGGTCTCTCACTTATAGTTTATCATGTTGTCATTTCAAACTTCTTGTCCTACTACTTCATCTAGCTATGCATTTGGCACATATTTTTTTATAGCTGTTGGTATGGCAATCTTACTTTTTGCTAGACCATTCGATCAGGAATAGCTAGACAGTTTCTAAACTCTTCGATGAAGCTAGATTGGTCTATATAAGGTGTGAGAGACCTTCATTTTCTTCCACAATAACTTGATGAGTGCATTAACTGAGCCCCTTATGTTTCTAATGGTCTAGGTTTTTGGTGAAATACTAGGAAGCATGCATGGCTTTCTACGACCATTCCTCTCTGAGGGCCTTAAGAAGTTATGTTATAAGAAGCTCCCATAAACAATTTCTCTCTGAGGATCTTAGGAAGCTTGTTACCTTTCTCCGTATCCTTCTCATTGATCATACCAAATAATACATCTCTTTCGCTATTGTCCTTTAGTCTCCTTACATGGTGAGTTGACCATTCAGTTCCTCTAAGTGCCTTGGGGTTATGAGGTTGAGGGAAAAGCTCTCAACTTGGGAGGAGGATAAGAAAGGGAAACTGGGGGAATTTGGCTTGCTCGTGGCCTCTAACTTATTAGAATACAGGCCCTCCTCTTCTTTGCTTCCTTGCATGGTCAAGTTAACTATTTGGTTTCTTTATGCACCTTGCGGGCATTCAAGTTAGGGAAAAAGCTTTAAGCTTGGATGGAGGATGAGGAGGAGTTAGAGCTACTCAGCCTGCTCATTGCCTTTAGCTTGTTGGCATCCAGTCTTTCCTCTTAGGATATGGTAGCTATAGGCTTACTTTGATTTGTACCCTCAAATCTTCATGTAAATTCACCTTATTGAGGTTTTTAATGAAACTTTGCATAATATTCTTGCTTTTTCCCTAGCATATCATATTGGTGGTTTAGTATGTTGCAATTGGTAACATAAATGAGTTCTTATAAACCACAACTTGATATGCATTAGATAAAATGAATGCCAGATGGGTCAATCAACCTCGGATAGTATAGATTAAATTAATAAAAAATGGGCTTCAGGCAGTAAATCATGACTTAAAAGGATATGTGCCATGCTGAATGACTAATTAGTCATATTTTTTCGTTCCAGTTGACAATGAATTTAAGCACCAGAGTGCCTTAGCTAGTAGCGAGTTGGAACACCAGAGTGCTTGAGTGCCTAAGTTAGCATGAGATTGGATGCCCAAGTAGGTCACACGAATGCACCTCAATCAACACAAGACTAGGTGCCTAGGTAGGTCACATGGATATGCTTCAACTAGTATGGGTACTTTGGTAGGTTGCACGGATGTGCCTTAGTTAACACAAGATTCGAAGCTCCAATTCGTCGCTTGCAATCTATAGTCCTTTGGGTCGCTTGTCATACTTTCACTCATTCTGTCCATGACTCTTGGGTTTTAGTCATTAGTGAATGTTTCTTGCCAGGCTGGTGGCAACTTACTGCTAGCACCCATTAAATCATCAGATCATGGGTATCTGATGGGTTCCCAGATCCAACAGTGAAATAATGCATGATATAACTCAAGGAGAAACCTTTCCCCCCTTCATTTGCCATTTAAAATCTAAAGCTTCCAGACTCCTCTTTCTCATCCTCTCTCCATCGAGTCTGTGACTATTCATCTCTGTTTGCTACCATTAGTGCTATTTCGACTCACTAGGTTCTTGGTCTAGGTTTTGATCATTGAACAATAGCTTCGCAGATGTTTTAGACCTTTTTCTTTGGCTAACATAATGAGTTTTCTCTCTTTGTTTTTGGGTTTGTGTCCGATTCTTCTGCTTATAGTTGAAAGAAATCTAGAATGTTGGTCAAACTTGCTTGCCTATACATTTTCTCTTGTTTGCTCTAGTTTATCTAGTTGATTAGTCGGTAGACTCTAGGGGTTTTTTATTGTCATTCCAAGTCTTTTATTAACTTTCTACGTTTTAGCAACCCAATGATCGAGTCCCCCTTACCTTCTGGAATCTAGGTCTTAAATGTGGTAACCCAAGGTGTGTATGACCTGCCATATAAGAGGTTGTTAGCCCTAGCTTTTAGACATAGTTTGCTTTTTGTGGTGTAATTGTTCTTTTTTTCTTATGTAGATGGCAGCTTATAAATGCCGACATCACCAAATAGGGAGTGGTGATGATGAACTTGACTCTTCAACCCAGAGTGTGGAGCTAATGCAGTCCATCGAAAAAGTGACCTCAAGGAGTGGTGAGGCCATTGGAGAGTTCAATGGTCATCCAAACCCTATCAAGGGCCAAGAGGTTGCTACCATTCTGTGATCTCCAGATCACTCGATGTTCAGTTACCATGTGTCAACAATCACATTTGACGAGCTCCCCAGCCTAGTTCAAGCATTCCGACTCCCCAAAGGATATCATGTGATGGCACCCTCTCTTGAAAACAATGTAGTGTATCCCCTTCAAGGATTTATTGCCATTAGTCCTCAACATCTTTACACTAGGTTTAGGTTACCGGTGCAACCCTATATTGTTAATCTCCTGAACAATCTAAAACTTTGCCCATTTTAGCTTTCCCCAAACTCCTATTCCTAGCTCACTTCACTGGCACTTGTATATTTGAGAACAATTTCCCACTACCATCTGCCATGGTTCTTTGTCACCTTTACAACATTAGGAGTACGAGCCTGTGAGATAAGATCTATTATCCCTCATCTCTGCAAACTAAGCATAAGAAGATTTTGCCATGAGGTGATGCCAAGGGAAAATCTAACATGAGGAATTACAAAACCCATTAGTTTTACATTTCCTGTGAATCCCTGTATGGCCTTAAAAATTTTGGCTTTGTTCTCATTCTAAGTGAGTGAACTGAGAACGTGTTAGTTTGATAAGTTGTTACACTTGTTCTTTTTATTCTAACTCAATTTTTTTTTGCAAATGTGGCTAGCAAGAAAACAACTCTTAAGGATGAGGACCTTGAGGTGTTGAACAAGTTTGTTGTTGTAGACAACCCCTAAAGCGATCTTTGATTCAACGAAGGCCCCTGTGCCTATAAAATCTCACTCAACTTTGAACATCGAGTTCATCAGAGAGATTAGAGCTCATCAAATTAAAGAGGTCAACCCAACTAACTTTGAAGACTTGAGCACACGATGAAGCTTATCCTCAAGAAGCCATCACTCGATCCTTTTGTGTCACCCTCATCTTCTCTTAATGTTGATGTCCCTCTACCATTGGAAGTTAATCTTCAGCCTTGGCGATTATAGCCTCACAAGAATTGGTGTCTATCTTGCAGCCTGAGGTAGCTGTTGTAGTCAAGGTTGCATCCTCCTTTGGGCCTCTTATTGAAAACTAAAAGAAGGGCCAAGGAAAAAAGGTTGCCGCCGCCCAAGAGCTGATGACACCTGAGGTTGGGGCCAAGGAGCAATTTTCCAGCCTTAGTCCAAAGACGGAGCAGTACCTCCACTTCTTTTTACAAAATAGCAATCTGATCTTAGGGCTTCGCAATAAGGCCTTAACATTGGAATCGGAGGACTTCTCAATTGATAGGTTGCTAAGCTACGCAACTTGCTATGGCTTACTAGTGAGTGGATTCTTTTGATCCTGATTCCTTTGCATTTTTTGTAATCTAACTTGGTCGTTTGGTTTTCTAGAACTTGCTAATAATAATGAAGGTGAAAAAGACACTCCAATATTGGGGGAAGAGAAGGCAAAACTCAAGGAGGACTTAGCTGCTATGACCGCTGAGGCATTGGACTTGAGAGAGAGAGAGATCTAGAAATGCTGAGGCCACTCAAAAAGGAGCCAAGGATGCTTTATCTCATGAAGTGGCAAATGACAAGTTTATCGCATTGAACCTTGGTAGAACAATCAATGAGTTGACTAAAGTAAAGATCGACCTAGACTTCATTGTTTAGCGAGTTGAAGTGGCAATGAAGTGAGCTGAGGTAACGAAGCAATAAGTCAAGGTTGCTAAGAAGGAGCTCATGGTAGCTAGGGAGGAAGTCACTTTTGGGAAGGAAGAGGTTGCCAAAGTCAAAATAGAGACCATTATGCTAGTTGCAAGAGCAACGGAGAATGCGAAGTCTGAGAATAGTGCCTCTTTCTTCTACAGTCTATGGGAGTAGTACTTAGAGATGGATTTCTCCTTTTTCAATAAGGATGCCCATGAGGTCATTAACTGCTTCATAAGGACTGCGAAAGCCACTCTTTTTAAGAAGAGTGTGAAGTCCACTGTTAGGGTTTCTCTTATCGAAAGTACTATTCAAGGAAGGAATGGTTCGCAAGTCCCAGAAGCTACTGGCAACCAAGTGATGAGTGACCAGCCTGTTCCATCCGTTGACCTTCCGTCCCGTGAAAGCACAACCTTCGAGGTTCAGGCTTCTTAGGTTGTGATGTTTGTAATTTTGTATTTCTCTTTTGAACTTTGTATCCAATCCTAGACTTTGTATAAACTTGCCTCATTGAAGGGGACACTAAATGAACTTCTACGATAATCTGGCTTGTTTTCCATTAGTTTCCATAACTGAGTGTCCCATATGTTGAGCTAGCAAATTAGGTCTTGATGAATTTATATGATGATGAGTGCCTAGTTGATTATACCTCAGCCAATGATGAATTACCCAGTAGGTCATGTTTCAACTAGCATTTGCTGATTCACATAGGTTGCTTCTCATGGGAGATTGCATTGGGATTTTATTCAGAAATTAATAAATAGACATAAAAATTTTGAAAAGACACTTAAGGTTCTTTTACTAACTTTTGAATAACTTTACAAAATTCAAACATCTATTGATAATATGGGTAAAGATGCACAACATTCTAAGCTTGAGGAAATTCTATTTCGTCTATGTTTGCCAGGTGATAAGTGCCATTGCCCAAGACTTTCGTTGGCCTTGCAAACTTTAGGGAGAATAAGGCACAGAACAAGGCCATCAACTTTGTAGCTCTGAGCTCGAACCTTTCTATTGTAATGCCTCGCGACTCATTACTGGTAGGTCATGACCCTAAGGTGAGCCATTTCTCTTGTTTCTTCTATGAGATCAAGATTCATGGCGAGTGGTTGGTCATTGACATCTAGATTAAAAGTAATCCTTCATTGCATTGTTACTTCAAGTTCTATTGGGACCATTTCCTCAGATCCATATACCATCAAGAAGGGAGTTTCTCCTATAGTGCTACGAATTGTAGTTCTGCAAGCCCAAAGCACTTTCTATAATTCATCTACCCATGCTCCCTTCTTGGCCTCCAACTTCATCTTCAAGATGTGCTTGATGATAATGTTGATAGCTTCGACTTATATGTTGGCCTACAGATGGTTTATGGCTGAGAAGCTTTTGGTGATCTTGAGATCGTCGTAGAACTTGATGAACTGCTCACTATTGAACTAAGTCCCATTATCGATTATGATCTGTTGGGGACTCCAAATCTACAAATGATGTTATTCTATATGAACTTCTTAATCTTTGCAGAAGAGATCTCTACGAATTCCTTTGCTTCTGCCTATTTGGTGAAATAATCCATGGCTACTACTGCATGTTTGCAATTTTCATGAGCTATAGGGAGTGATCCAATTAGCTTTATGCCCCAGATCACAAAAGGCCATGGATTGACCATCTGCTGCAAGTAGACTGGTGGGGTTCATGAGATCTTTGTGAATCTCTGGCATTTTTCATGTTTCTTAACAAGATCAACATCCAGTTTCATTATGGGCTAATAGAATCCCTACCGAAGAACTTTTTGAGCTAGAGATAGGCCCTTAGAATGATTCCTACGATGGCCTACATGGATTTCTTTTAGGATGGTGACGCAGTCTCAGCCATCAATGCATCTTAGAAATGGAGTTGAGAACCCTCTTTTGTACAGCATATCATCATAGATGCAATATCTGGCTGCCCGAGCTCATGATCACCGTGCCTCGAGCTTATCTCCTGGTAGTTTGTTATTTTGTAGGTAATCAATAGTTGGGCCCATTCATGAATCCTAGGCCATGGCAACTACGATTATAGTATCCTTCTATTCTATGCTTGGGGATGGGAGGAATTCCACTAGGATTGCCCCAGGAAGTTAGCGTCCTTAGTCGTGGCCAAGCAAGCTAAGGTGTTAGCATGCATGTTTTAAGCTCACGATATTTGATTAACTTCAAAGTGCTAAAACAAGCTTAATAACTTTTGAACCTTCTATAAGTAGATGGCCATTTTCAACCCTTTGGTTTGGTATTCCCTCCGTACATGGTAGACAATGAGCTACGAGTCACTGAAAATCTTTAATCTTTTAGCTCGTATTTCCTTCACCAATTGTAGCCCACCCAATAGTGCTTCATACTCGGCTTCATTGTTAGTGGCTTGGAAACCAAATCTCAATGCATAGAGGATCTTATGCCCCTCTAGACTAATGAGAAGTACTCTTGCCTTGGCCTTTTGCTCCCTTGATGACCTATCAACATATAGTTCCTAACATGGAGCTTCTGAGGTCTCTACTTCGTATTGTATGGGCCTAGTGAATTTTGTAATAAAGTCTGTTAGAGCTTGTCCTTTTATCGCCGATCTGGGATTATACTTGATGTCAAACTGAGCTAGCTCAATTACTCATTTAAGTAGATGACCCGAGACATCTGTCTTTTGCAAAACTTGTCTAAGTGGGAATTATGTGAGCACCTTTATGCTATGAGCCTAAAAGTAGGGTCGCAACTTTCTTAACGCAATTACTAGGCAATAGGCGAGTTTGTCCATGGGTAAGTATGTTGTCTTGGTGTCTAGTAACCTTTTGCTCACATAATAAATGGGGAATTGAGCTCCATCTTCTTCCAATACCAAAGCCACACTAAGAGTGTGCTGGTACACTCCTAAATAAATGACTAGCTTCTCACCCTTCTTTGGTTTGGACAAAAGAGAAGCTCGCCTAAGGTATTGTTTGAGCTATTGGAAGGTGACTTCTCATTGCTGGGTCCATTTGAATTTCTTTACCTTTTTTAGGATGTCAAAGAAAGGAATAAATTTATCGGTTGCCTTAGAGATGAATCTGCTAAGTGTCATGACCTGGCCATTCAAGCTTTACACATCCTTAGCCCTAGTTGGGGATCTCATATCCATGAAGGCTTTGATCTTTTTTGGATTCACCTTAATTCCCCTTTTATTCACCATAAATTCAAGGAATTTTCTGGAGGCAACTCTAAATACACATTTATGTGGATTCAGCTTTGTTCGATACCTTCTCAGGATTTGAAACATCTCCCCCAAATCTCAGACATGGTTGGCAAACTACTCAGACTTCACCAACATGTTATCCATGTACACCTCCATAGTTTTTCTAATCTGATCTTTAAACATCATATTCACCAATTGTTGATAGGTTGCCCCTACATTTTTTAGTTCGAAGGGCATCATTTTGTAACAGTATATCCCACGGTCAGTGATAAAGGAGGTGTGTTCTATATCTTGAGCATCCATAGAGATCTAGTTGTACCCTGAGTAAGCATCCATGAAGTTGAGGAGTTAATGGCTTGTTGTTGCATCCATGAGTTGATCGATTTGTTGTAAGGGGAAGCTATCCTTCAGATCAATTCTGTCCATGTCTTCGTGATTCCAGGCAAAGACGTCAAGGTTTGCTTTAAGAAAATTAGTTAGCTCTACCTTCATATCTAGGGATAGATTCCTTCTTAGTTTGAGGCATCTTTCAATGTCTGCCTTATTGACTTGAACATCCTTGAGTTCTTCTATCAAGCCAGTCATCTTTTCAAAATCTACTTTATAAGGATCTGGGCCATGGCTGACTCCAGTTAAGCTCGTAGGTTATGGCTCTCCTCTAGAAACCATATCAATCTTCTTCCCTGTTACCCCCATTTCAACTGCATCTTTATATCAAATTGGGCCACCTATTGTTCTCCTCGTACACATCCAACTTGTAGGGGTTGGGAATTTGATGATGAGTATTTTGGGAGATATGATCATATCTAGGTCATTCATCACTGGCCATCCCAACACCACATTATATGTAGAGGGGGAGTTGATAATCAGAAAATCATCCAAGGTAGTGGCCTGGCAACCTGAATCCCTGAGGGTGATTGTAAGTTTGATTTGGCCTATTGGTACTACTACATCTCCTATAAAGTAAAAAAAAAAAAAAGGCTCTGGGGAAGGCTTAAGTTAGTCAAGGTCATGCCCATTTAGTCAAAGCATTGCCTATACATCATATTTGCTGAGTCACCTATGTCAATCATGATTCTCCGCACCTTAGCATTACAAATTCTGGCTCGAATGACCAGTGCATCATTGTGTAGAGAATGTATTCCTTGAACATCATCACTAGTAAAGGTGATGCAATTAGAGCTCATCCAGGCCTTTTTCACCAGTCCTTCGATATACCTTGTAAGTAAGATATGTCTTGACTCGCACACATACCGCTCGTACAACCTTTTTGAGATTCCAACAATGTGAGGTCCACCATCGATAGTGAATATGGTCCTCACCGAGGGTGCCTCCTCATGCTCAGGAGTCTACTAGCACTGATGCTGATGCTATGCTGATTATTAGGGCCGTAGAGGTCATTGTCCCGAAGGTCACACCACATAGTCCCTCAAGCAACCTCTCCTGATAAGATCCTCAATGGCATCTTTGATTGCCCAACACTACGAAGTATTATACCCAATCTCATTATGGTAGGCCTAAAATTTATTCCTATTCCTATACTTAAGAGGAGCCTTTATTAGCCTAGACTTCCCAAAGTCCTCTTTACCCTTCTTAATTGCAAAGATCCTGTCTGGAGTATCAGACAGGACACTCTAGGTACCATAGCGACCTTAGCATAAAGGTCGCTCACCCCTAACCTTTTTTGCGGCCCAGGCACTAAAGCGATCCTTTTGACTCTCTCTATCATTCCCACTACTACCTCTCCTTTTGCTCCAACTGGAGCCACTCACCTTATTCTTCTAGTTGTGCTTCTTTGGACCAAAGGTCTCCTCCCACCTGATTTCCTTGATAGCTCGCTCAAAGAATTCACTCAAGTCCCTTACTAGAGAGTAGTATATACTCTCAAAAAGCTTCCCATCTTTCTGAAGTCTAGCTAAGATCATCGTGAGGATGCTTTCATCCGAGGGATTTTTTATATTATTGACCTCATATCTGAACTGGGCGATGTAATCTTTTAGTGATTCATCTTTTCATTGAAAAACTATTGTGAGATGATAAGATGGTGTGAGCTGCCTCCTTAGCACCTTGTACTGGTTGAGGAACCTCTTCTAGCATTTTTGCCAACTGGCAATATGATGTGCTGCAAACTTACTGCACGTTTTAAAATTACCGCAAGCGCACGGCGTAGTTGTAACAAAGAACCGGTGGGTACGGGTCGATCCCACAGGGAAGTTCTACTTCTTTTTAATTACCAAAATAATTGCAAATCAACTATCCAGGCAGATTAATAATAGAGTAGTAGGGAAGAATGAATGACACTTTGTAAAATAAAAGAAATAGAGATATAAATTAAAGATATGCGGAAAGATCTAGGATTAGGATTTACCTTAACCTATGAATTCTTTGGCAAACAACAAA
>JANHAO010023307.1:0-11949 GCA_026873985.1 Saraca asoca
TTAATAATTCAATCTATGTTTCTTGATCCCTGAGTGACTAATTGAAAATAAATGAATCAATATCACATATTAATTCATTTGAGCAATACCATGCATTTCTTAGTTCCACTCAATCAAGGGATCCATGGATATTACACCTCCTAAGATAGAGGGACAAAATCCCATCTAGATCACACACATCCTTCCGCATGATTTGTGATATATCTAACCATTGCCTTTTAGGCCACACTATTAAAGGTAACATAAGATAGTGTCAAAGTAAATAACTCCTCATGTAGGGAATCGTGGTGATTTTAGATCAAAGGACTATATACATTATGGTCACTATAAGAATTGCTTATGACACATAACCATCCATGTCGCATTCTTATAGCATGTTGGTCCAGTACATTTTGTTCTCTAACATGTACCCATGTAATGACTTGATATCTTATATCCATGACTTTTGGTCATCAATAATCATACATGCTATTCTCGCTACATTATTGCTATCCTAGTTCATAACAATACTTGACTAGGGACATTGTAAGAGTAACAAATTATTCTAAGGACAATGATTATATTTTTTTATATTACGCAGATATAACCAAAAACTAATAATAGAATGACCATTAAAACATAATACCATGTATGTAAAAACAATCATCCCATGATAGGCTTCTAGGGCATACACCAACAGAAAGAAATTGGAAGATTTTGCAAATTTCAAAGAGCTGATTCAAACCTTTCAAATAATAGAGTCTACGAGGACGTCAACCAATTGAGTGGGGGAAGAATACCACAAGTTAGCCTTATGCACCAGTTTAGCAGACAAACATACTCTATTTCATACCAAACTTGGTGGATAAATCAAGCATAGGATGGATGTCTTCTAGCATGAATTTGGAGGCAATCTAACTTGTGTGCTACTTTTCCAATTTTTCCTTGTTTTGGGGCTATTTATGTAATTTCAACCAAAACTTGTCTAGTGTAAGTAGATAAGCACATAGCTATGATCCTTGGATTTTTAGCTTTTTGTCAATGTAAAATTGGTGCAAAACCCTTCTTGAGTAGAGAGAAAAGGCCTTATGTCAACTCATAAAAAAGTATGTCTAGTCTTGCCATTAAGTCCTTGGCTTAAAATGCTCTTTAGGGGAGGAGTGCCCGGTGAGGCATGGTGGGGAGTTGTGGCACTAGTCTAAGGGTTAGAGTGCCTAGCTTGATGCCTCCCCTATACACTTCAAGCTATGTAATGAGGCTTCAAATGAATCAAAGAAGTAGCCCCTCCTCAATCTATGGTTTCTCATATTTTATCCAATTTTGTCCATATTTTCTCACATTGCATGCGTTACATTCTTGTTGTGCTTGTTTTGGCTTGCTTTGTGTTATGCGATGTGTTATCTTTGTTCCTACAGGCAAATGGATTGTTTGCCTTAATTGTTTATCTTCTGTTGTGCTCTTTAATGCTTTGTGGCCTGATATTTTTATCCCTTGGTGTCATGGGACTAACCATTGGTTGGCTTGCTTTTAGGTGGTAAATACCATGTGCCGCATGGTCTAGCTCATGAACTTGCCAGCCTATGACATTTAGAGATGATTTTTTAAAGGGGAACCATTATAAATCTACATTTGAATATCTCTTTCCCTACAATTTTACTTTTTATACTTTATATTGTTGTGATTCATTATTATTCATGTTAATGTTAAATTGTTGATACTGTGAATGTTGATTTTTTGAAATTATTGTGTGAAGTTGTTTATTTCTTGTTTCCAAGCATTTTTGTTTGTTTAGCAAATGTTAAAAAGGGGGTATTTGAAAATATTTTCAAAAGTGTAAATTTCTAAAACCAATTCACCCACTCTTGATTGAATTTGTGGCTACATTAAACAACTTAAAAGGTAAATGGTCATTACAAGAAGAATGTGGGAAATACCTAGGGGACCCAATTCTTGAGCAAGTTAAATAGCATCAAATGTTGCTTTGTCTTGATTGGCTGAAGATATTGCTAGTATAATGCTATCAAGCTGTCAAAAGCATAAATTAATTAAGCAAAATATGCAGCCCATGGATATAATCACTTGGAAACTAAATAATCATGTCAAAAGACTTGAACAAAAGAAAGATAATCAAATAGTTCCCAACATCCATAGAAAAATAGATAGTTTACAATCGTGATCCACTGCAATCCAGTAAGAAATAGATATATGGAAAAAAATATTAAATGACCTTATGAAGCATCAATCCAATAGAAGTAGAAAGGGGAAATAGAAGAAATTAAAATAGAAATAAAATTCTCGCTTATATTTTCACATATAGTTAAAGCACAATTAGGCATTTCCACATCACAAATAAGCTTATGAAACATATTTTAATAGAAAAAATTGACAAACTATATGAGATTGATAACTGTACTAACAGAGATGGCTACGTTCTTAATTTGTATGAGCAAGAAAAAACTTTAACAGAAGCTTCGTAAGTAACAAAAACTTTAACGACTGCAAGAACAAAGATAGTAACATTTGGGCTTCTTGTTGTTGTAGAACATAATTTTTATTACTAATATGAGACCCTGCACAATAGATATAATAGCTTCAAGGAATCAACTAAATTTAAATTTTCTAGCCGAGTAGTGTGTTTGCACAAAACATATGTAGTTTAAGCACCAAAATAGAACTTCAGGTTAACATTTTAGGGAGAAATAGCTAATTTAAGGATATCCATCACAAAAAGGAGGTAAAAAGGATTGAATGGGAAGATAAGAAAATTGTAAAGTGTAAAGAAACATAGAGATTTGTTTACATCACATGAAAATTGTCAAAATTCAAATTATATAATATATAAATCAATTCTAGGGCCTCCATGCACATCAATGAAGCATTTTAAAATTTATCAATTTGCCTATAAGTAATAATTACAAGGAATAAAAAATGAGAATCAAACAAATGACAATCCTAATCATGTTAGGGACACCCACAAAACAATCAAAAGATCTCCAAGAACCACAATCTTAGAAAAAAAATGAAGCTTAATTACAAAAGTAAAGAAGATTACGAATTTCTCACAGCTTCCTTGGGCAAAATTTAGTTCCTATACTAATAGAATTACATTCCTCATATAATATTCAGCAACAATAAATTAGTTCAAAACCTAAAAGAAAAATGAAATCCATGAATTAGTATACAAATGCCAAAATTTAGTTCCTATACTTTCTAATGCAGCATCTTCTAAAAATCATTCTTCTAAATAGAATAAAATACACACTTGATTTATCTTTATATAATTGAAATTTAATAAATTCTTGATCTTGGCCTATCTATAATAATTTAATAATTTTTTACTTATCCTTAATCTTTAATCCCTGATAAGGATAAATAATAGTAAGGAAAACTAATAAGAATAGCCTCCAAACGGGTAATGTCCCAAATCCCTTTTGAGTGATCCGCATAATATTAGTATGTATTGCTGAAGTTTCTTTTAATAAATTATCTTAGTTTTCAATGATTGAAAGGATCATTTGACTTATTCTTTGATAACATGAAAATTTCTCCTTAAGTCTCATTTAGTGGATTTTAGAAGTAAGTGATAATGCTTGTGCAATGTTTCTTTATATTTGAGATTTATTTAATGACATGAAAATAAACTAGAGGTTTACAAAAGGAAAATTCTTTTGAAGAGTAAATTATCCCTTATTGATAGTTGCTCATATATTCTATTTTAAATACTACATAAACAATGATAAAATTTGTAATTTGAGTTTTATCAAGTATATTCCAATTTTTAACATGTTAAAAGGAAATGATATATGTTCATTGTATATTGTTGAGTTAATTTTAGATTTAATTAAAGGCATGATTAAATGATTCTTACTTATTAAATATTTGTAGATATTGTATAATTTAAAGTTGCTTACCTTGAATAAAACCAAATTGTTTTGGAGTAACCTATGTCTTTATTTAGTGTGTTATTGGTCTTAAAAAGAAGCATATATATAAATAGGGTTAGGAGGTTTTTTCTTATCTTTATTTCCTCCTTCTTTTTCTTGAAAGCTCCCTACCTTTTCTTCTTCTTTGTACAAGACCACCAACAGTCAGGAATAGCAACTCGCTAGACTTCTGGCATCATCTAGCATCTTCTAGTCAGTCTCTAGTTGCCATACCACCATAGAGTATAGTGTGTAGCTGGGAGAGAGCCGGGTGTTTCTCTATAGCAAGGTAGACCAACTGCTACACTACTTCTGTAGCTTTGGCCTATCTATGGTTGCAGTAGCATCAGAGATTCTTGCTCCTTTCTTGGAAGAGGATAAGTATATTTATGGCTTCAATTTTAACATTTCACATAGTTTTCTTGATGAACAAGATAATACCCCTTTAAACCCTAATCTCTATTTTGTTAAAAATAGGAAATTCTCAAGGTTACTTTTAGCTATCCATAGTGAATTGAAGGAAGATTTGAAGTGGTATGGGTTGCTTTCATTCTTAGAAGAATGAATTTCTATCCAAAGGATTGTTCTAAGGTCAATAAATCACTCACTCCCATTACACTTGTATAATGTTTAGTTTTCTTATGATTGAATGTGGTTGAGTCTATATCAGTTTGTGAACTGACATAGTTAGAGTCATTTGATGAATATGATGGAATTGTATTATATGTGTGGTTGAGTAGGTAATAGGTTGGTGTTTAAATGAAACCAAAAGTGTAAAATAGTGGGATTATATAAATATATGAATATGGTAATATGTATGAAAATGCAATGAAAATTGGGATTAACTAATATTGTTTGATTTGAAGTGTTGTAATTGTTGAAAAGAATGAAAATGAAAAAGTTTGTCTTGGTAGGAATGTGTGTCTAACTTGTAACATTGTGTGGAACTAGATGTGTGATCATGATCACGAGCCCAAAATCTTGAATTCAAGTAGAATTGTGAGAGTCAGATATGATTGCTTTGATTCGATTGGAGAAGTTTTAGTTCAAAATATGAGTATGCTTGCCTGAAGTTGCCAGCCTTTAGGAAGTCCAAAATTATACGTGATTAGGATCAAAAATAGGGCTAGGAAGGGTTAATTTGAATCGCACAGAACTAGTTCAACTTTTGATTTGAATCATAGTGGCCTAAATGCATGCCTTATTTCTACGAGCATGATCATGAAATTAGTGTAAAAAGGGTGATTCGACTTGTGAGCCCTAGAGATGAAAGATATGTTAGAATATTTTTTATATATTATAAGTCAATGAGTTGTTGCCGATAACTTTTTCTCCATAGTTACATGGATTCTATGATTGAGTTTATGAACTCAATTGTTTATTAGTTTACTTGAGCTGTGAGGTTTTCCTTCTCATGTTATTGTAATAGTACATATTGGGGTAGTGATAGTAGAATAGGATGAACAAGTAGTAGACTATTATTATTGTTTTAATTGATTTGTAAATTGGGAATGACCGAATGATTGATTAGTTAAATCTATTATTGTATTGAATGTGTTATGACTTAAGTGAATAAGTTTTGTGAATTATTTGATATGGTTCCTTGAAAGATTCTTTAAGAAACCAATACATGTAAACTAAAATTTTGAGTGCCTTCTTGAATGAGGAAATGATTGTTTGTGTATCAAGCTGGCTAGTTGGTTGAATGTGGAAGTGATCATTAAACTAATATGATGTGTGCATCTCGATGATTTATGTGTGAATTAAAAATTGGATTCATGGAGCAAGTTCTTTAAGGAACTACCAAAAGTATTTTTTTAATATATAAATATATACACACACACATTAATACTAACATGGCCGTGAAATCGGTGGAGAGATAAGGGGGAGTTATATTTGTTGGAGTGATAAGGCAAATGGAGCTCTAATATAGAATTATGAACTGTGTGGTAAGTTGGCTAAAGAAACTTGCTTATGGATCCAACTCTCAGTTCATTTGTATGCCTTCAATGGATTGAATTAAAGTGTTTTGCTTGAATACCTTATGTACAGAGAATGTGTTGATTTGATCAAAATGTCCTTGTTAGAATGAAGAATACTACCTTGGATCCATATCAAAATTGTTTTCAAATGGTATTGTGTGTATAAAAATGAATTGATTTGAGTTTAGTAAATATTCTTATTAATTGTCATTGAAATGATAAATGATTGACTGTAAATTGTTAATCAAAATTGAATGACATGTGGTCAAAGTAGTTCCATGTCACTAAACATTAGGTAAATAAGGTGGATTCCATCATCGTATATTGTCTTCAAAGTAGGAAACGATTGGAATTGTGTATGACACTATTCTTGGTTTTGAAATATTTAATGCTTAGATTTGTTAATGCTTAAATGCCAGAATTTTGGGATAATAGAATAATTGTTGAAGTGTTAGATCCTAGATCCCAAGTGAAATAAATTTTTTTAAGATGACTTATTTGTGGAAGAATGACTAAAAACCAGATTTGATGAGTGATTGAAATTTCTAAGGTGACAAATTTCTTATATGCCTAGTAGTCTTTGAAATGTTGAGTTTAGCATCCCAAAATGTGTAAAATATCTATAATAAATATGAATGGAAATGGTATATATTAGTTAGAAGTCAAAAGTGAGAGAATGTGATGATTATGAAAATGGCTTGATTATTGGTAAAGATTAGCTTATGAGAATTGTTTGAATATTAAAATAATATTTGGAAATAACTGGAATGGTATCTTGAAAATGACTATGTGTTAACTGAGTGGATAAACAACCCCTCTTTTTCCATAAGAATTTTATTATACCTTGGGTACTTGTATTTGGTTTAGTTAAGATGATCATGGTGAGAGTTTTGAAATGATGTGTTAAGGGATAAGTTGGGCTTCATGAATGTAGAGAAGAATTTGTGGAGTTATAGATAGAGAAATAGCAAGATTGAGTTTATGAAACCATAAGGAGAATGCCTTTTGTAGGATTAATTGTTTGATTTATAACTTGCTATTCAAGGGTTTGTTTGAATAATTGTATAAATTACTAACATTGATTAGAATTGTTTAAATGTTGATGATGGAATATATTAAGATTGCGTTTCATGAGTGTTAATGGATGTGATTGAAATTTATATATGTAGGTATTGGAACTAGAATTGAACAAGTGAGATCTCATGAGTTTTAACTAATGAACATAGATGAGTAGGATGATAGCTCACTCTTTGTTCATATATAAGATCCATAAGTTAGAAGTAAATAAATGCTATGTAATCGTATGTTTATGTTAGTTAAACTATCCATTACTGTATTTTATTTCAAGTGTAATTGCATATTAATAGTAAACTATGTACAGAGTAAGTGATTTACTTATTGGATTTCGTTGAAACTCATTATGTTTTCTTTAAATAAAAATGTTCTAGGATGTAGATTGCTCAATATCTAAAAGACCACCTTGGCTGAGAAGAATGATAGAGTACTTGGAGGAACAGTTGGTAGTAAACAATTTTATGTATACATGCATTGAGTCATCAAGTTTTTATATATTGTAATGTTTGCCAAAAATTGAGATTTACATGAAAAGTTTTGATATTGAGAAACAGGTTCTACAAATGGAATTCTACTAAAATATGTTAACAGCTATTTTGTTAGTGAATCGGAATCACAAGCATTTTTTTTAATTTCTTTTACTAATATTCTTTTTGAAGTTTAATAGGTAATATGCATTGAGAAAGTAAGTCTAAGGATTGTAGGTGGACATCACTAGGTGTCTACCTACATCAGTTGTGTTCTAAAAATTTAGGGCTTGACAAAACTATTAGCTTATCTCTATTAATTTAATTTTAATTCTTGATTTATATATGATCCCTAATCTCTAATAAGGATAAAATGATATTAAAGAGAAGATATAGAGTAGTCTCTAAACTTTTGGTTTGTCTCTAATAATTTAATTTTTAATCTTTGCTTATCTTTAAACTCTAACTACCTAAAATTCCCATTTGCAATATATCAAATTATATATAATCTTAACTTCTAACCTAATTCAGAGATGAAGGTGAAAATTAAACAATAATATAAAGGAGTACCCATGAGATAGTAAGAAATATTATTGTACATTCTGCCTTGCTTGATATTGGAATCTTTCTTCATCATAATGCATCTTATCTTTAGGTACCATAAACTTCCTTGATGAAAAAGGTGAGCTGGCCCAAAAATAAATGTAAAGAATATGCAAATCAACAACATCCTCATTAAATAATAAAGTGAAACTACAAATAGGAATATTACTTCACTATTATAATTTAATTCAAACTCTTGCTTAGTTGCAATTATAATGTTACATTGTCATGCAATCAAAACTAAATATAAAATTTCACTACTAATAAACTCATCTACAAAATCAATGCCGAAATCAACATCAATAAAAAATATGCAAAGATTATACATAATGAGAGATCAATAGATTCAAAGAGGAGATGGAAATGAATAGAAAATCGGACAAAAATGAAGATTTAAGAGATTTGCTAGCAATTCCTTAACTATTTTAGATTGGTAAGAGCCAATTAAAGCAAAGCAACAAAGTAAGCCCCACACAAATGAATCAAATACAAAAAATTTTAGTGTTTCTTAAAGGAACACAATAGATGCAACACTCTCACAAGTTTTGAATTTTGATGCATGCAAAGCCAACCCTCATACAATTTCTTATTCTTCTTCAGAACTCAATTGCCGGTTAAAATGAATTAAATAGATCAATGTTTAACTTCATGAAGAATATTAGAAATTATATCTAACATATTTATTTTATTTTAGCAACTTATACAACTTAAATCACAAATTGCAAGATACAGAGATAATATTTATGGCTATTAGTGTAGTTGAAGCAAAGAAGAACATAACAAAATATCAAAGGAAATAGCATAAATGAAACCAAAAATTGCTAAACATGTAGTTGTGCTTTAAACCCATTGTTAAATATAAAAAAAGAAAATTAGATTATATTTAGCAATAACAAATTTCATAACACAAAGGCAAAATAAAACCCAAAAATATTTAGTCAAACAAACTACAGCTAAATAATCGATTTATGAATATTTCATAGTATAAAATTTAGACGCAAGAAAAAAATATGACATCCATTTAATAGAAGAAGAGAAAACTTGCCAGTTTTGAAGAGTGATCATAGTAACCTAGCATTGCTAGTTGGAGCATCATCAATGAGTAATAGCTCATGGGTTATTGAGGCCCTTTTAGGTGATCCATATCTCAAAGTGCAATGATAATCGACGATGTATTCTCTCAAAATACCTCCCCACATTGGATTGATGGCAGTGACTTCACATCATAGTAACCTAATGGCACAAGTAGGCATACTTTTTTAAATTGACATAAAGGCTTTTCTCTTAGTGCAAAAGGGTTTTAATACTCCATCTCACATGGATGTGAAGATGAAAATGCAAGGACCACAACCATGTGCTTTTCCACTCGCACTAAATAAATGATCTACGCCAAAAAGGCACAAATACTGCCAAAATAGCAGGAATATAGAAAAATAATATACAACTACATTTGCTCCCAAATTCACACCTAATTATCACAATTTATAAATATTTTATATCCCTTACATACCTAGTTTTTTTCCTTATGATTTTGTGCTAAATTGGATCCTTATGATTGGTTTCTTGATTTGGTTAGTTTTTGTGTTTAATTGGATTAATTGGGTAATTTGGCACTGTTTCAGGTTTTTAGGTGTATCTTGAGTTCTAGACTTTAGTTTTAAGCTGATTCTTATGTCTTTGGAAAGTTAAGAGGATGCTCTACAAATGACATGAAGAGTTCTAAGCTCAATTCAATGGTGTAGATGGTCAAATGAAGCCTAAAAGTCGAAATAGAGTGTTAACCTACTAACCAAGAACCAATTTTGGTATTTTGACTACCATTGGATCTCTAGACCTCATTACGGTGCAAAAATAAGTCCATTAGATACTAAAATCCACCTCCACAGCTTTTATGAAGGGTTTGAAGTGAAAATGCACCATGTTAATTACATTTCAAGGCTATAGATCCAAGTAATGAATTCTGTTATAGGTTGGACTATTCTGCAAGGCTATTTCAATTTTTTGCCAACAAGTTAAGTGAGAGATTTGATTTTTGAGAAAATGCAAGTCTATTGGATTGCTAAGAGATGTGACTATAATTTCTATGCAGAGAACTAATTGTGTCTCCTTCCTACCCTAATCAACAACCTAAGTAGAGAAAGTAATAAGCTCATATAAAAGCATAGCTGAGACCTAATTGTGTCATTCTTTACATTTTTTTTTCTTTTCTTTACTTTTGTAAGAAGGAAGAGCTCTCATAGTGTAAGAATACTAGTCCCTTTAAGGTCTTCTCTTTTCTTTTGTTTTTATTTTTATTTCTTTTATAATATATAGATAAACTTTTTATCTAATCTAAGAAAAATTCTACTTTAATTCTTTTATTAATTATGAGACTCATTTCTATTGTTAATTTGTTCCCAATGTGATTTCTTTATTTCTTTATTTTAATGCCATTAATTGCTTTGCATAATTGATAAATTTAGGCTTCTTAATTGATTATTCATTATAATTCACTACTAATTAAACTTTTATAATCAATGTTGTTTATGGCTGTTTAGCTTAAGTACCATTAGGGTTTTTGATTTTGCATTGGTGTGGGTCAATTTTCTCAGAGAAACAAGGGTGGTTAATGAATTTGTTGTTTGTGGTGAGTTTGTTAGTCAGTATTGGTATTTTTAGATCCTAACGTTACTATTGATTTGATTGAGATGTTGGGCTTTGATCAATTCAGCAATAAAGGTTAATTGGATGTTAGGCTTTGTTAGCCAAATTCGAGGGAAATTAGTAAGAATTGATTAGGTGTTAGGCCTTATTTGATTTTGGCTAAGTGGTCAAAGAAAGAATGAAATCTTTGTGTCAATGATCAGTCACTTAATTAAATGTAAAAGTCCCTTGGATTGAAGCTTTTCCATTAGATTTCCCTTTTTACCTTTGATCTCTTGTTTATGTTATTTCAATTTGTTCAATTTGTGATTTTGAATAGTTAATATCAGAACCCCCTTACCATTATTATTAATACATTGAATTAATCTCTAGTCTTTCTGGTTTGACTTGGTTTCACCCTTGATATAAGCAAGGTAGTCTAGTATATTATCTTTACTACTGTTGACAATCGTTAGCACCATAGGACCTCCTCTTCATGCTTAATTTTTATGCCAAATTTTATTTGAGACTAAGCATATTTACCTATCAAACTATAAGGCCAACTTGTGATATTCTCCATAACTTCAAACGTCAATTCCCTCATTGATGTCTCAATCTGACATAGCTCCCATGAAAGTTTTCTCTTATCAAGGCTGGCTTCTTGAATTTTCATGTTAGTCTTTAACCTACTCTACTCGAGCTAGTCCTTTTTGATTGCTCCATTCTTGTCTCTTTGAGGTAACATCATTTGAGAGGCTTTGGTGAATGATACCATCAACTTGACATAGCTTTTAATATAATCAACAGTCTACTGCTCCTTAGCTTCTCCCTTGAATTCCTCTTGGCTTTGTCTCCTTTAACTCACACCATTAAGCATTTGTTTCCTCTACAACCTTTGGGTAATTGCCTTTGCAACATTGGTGTCTTAGGCTTTGCTGCCTTTGTAGACTTTGTGTACAACCTTTGTAGAGTCTATTATTAGTATAGTTGCCCTAGAGATAATTAATTGTAATGGCATAGAAACAATATGTCTTAGCATATTTGATAAACTTGATATTTTAACTTCTTTATCAATTTAGTTTTAATATATATATATATGTGTTTTGATTTATGGATACTATATTAAATAAAGTCCTTAAAATATAATTGTGTATATTTAATTACAATTGAGATTGTGATTATGAGATGATTATGTCATAACCCAACTTGGGAGTGTGACTGACGGAATGCCGAGTTCAGTCAAATTAGAAGATTTATAACTGGATTCCCCTATGCTATTGCAATATTTTTGCAGTATAG
>JANHAO010023308.1:0-11931 GCA_026873985.1 Saraca asoca
TGGTGTTCTTAAGGCACACTTCAATAATTGAGTACAATTATTTTCTATTTCTAATTTCTCTAAGTTTAATTTTTTAGAGTGATGGGGGGATTTCCTCTGTTTTCATATGCCTAATGAGAAGCAGAGGAAAAACTGGGCTAACAATTCAAAGTTCAAAGAACAAACGCGATTGCATTGGTTAGAAGGTACCAAGTTGATCAGACCCGAAACCTACCCTAATCAGATAAGCTCCTTTCCACTTACCAACCATGAAATGCATTTATTTGGATTCTGATCCACGAACTCCATACCAATTGAAATGGTTGAGCTTGCATAGCAAGTTCAATCTCGCATTTGGTGAAGTGAGCTTACGCAGGGCGAACTATTAGTCAGACGAGTCAAGGCTCATATCTAGTAAACTAGAACTATTATCTCAAACTTGTCCTGTGCTCCGAGCTCGTAACGTGCGGGTTGGCCTCTGCCGAGCTACCTCAGTCTTCAAATGATCTAGGCACTTGTCCTGTGTTTCGAGCTCGTAACGTGCGGGCTGGCCTCTGTCGAGCTACCTCAGTCTTCAAATGATCTAGGCCCTTTGGTTGGATTCATCTACTGTTAGGTTTTTGTCAACCCATTTCATATAATACCAGAAAATATCTATATCATTAGCCCCTCCAACTCTTAATTTGCTTTACAAACTAGAAGTTGTAGTTCACTGGCAAAAGTTGGAAACTACAATGAACGAAGTTGTCATTCAAATCTCCATTTTGTCGTTTTGTCTGCCTGTGCCATCATTACTACATTAATCGTGCACATTTTTCCGTGACTGCCAATAAGGCAATGACTGAGCCCGATTGTTCTCTGTATTGTCAAATCATGGGCAATTGATTAATCTCTAGATCGAATGGTTAGGCGATTAGGGCCATATTAGATGAGTAACCCCTTTTTTTCCTCTTACTTTTGGAAACAGACTTTTGCCTTACAAGTTCTCAAGCAATTGTCTTTAGTCTCATACTCTTATTTTGTCGATCCTGTCATTGCCATTGGTGTGAATTAATCATTTCATTCAAAGTTCACTTCACCTTCATTCATTCTAGAGTCTAACTTGTCCCTTTGACATAGTAAGCCTTTTCATGGTTTTTGCTCTTAGAATGTCTTGTTTTTATGGGTTTCTGGTATCATGCTGCCGGTTTGGTGGTGAGTGTCTAGTTACTACTAGAAATCTGTCTGCTAGCTTTTAAGTTATAGATTAATCGGATTAGGTTTCTATTTTCCCAGGATTTAGTAGTTTGGTAGGCTTTGTCAGTTAAGCCCCCCAAAATCTTCAATAGTCTAGGTCTTTGATATAGTGGCTTGAGGCGTATATGATTTACTGCATAGGAAATTTTTTGTCTAGTAAAGAGAAGCTTTATCTTTTTTGACAAGGTCTGCTTGAAGTGACATAATTGTTTGTCCTTTTATGTAGATGGTTGTAGTTCATAAACATCAAAGTTACCAAATAAGAAGTGATGATGAGCTTGATTCCCCCGACTCAAAGTAAGGAGCTAGCATTTACCTCGGTGGAAGCTGCCTTTAGGAACGGTGAGGTCACTGAACAATTTGTTCCTTGACCTGGCACTAGTGAAGGGCAGCAGGTTGCTGAGAGCTCTTTACATCGCTCATTCTTTAATCATTACCCTTCAACCATCGAACTGGATGAACTTTAACATACAGTTGAACATTATCGTTTTCCCAAAGGTTGCCATCTTATAGCATCTTTCCCTGGTGATCATGCAACTCATCCTCCTTGAGGGTTTGTTATTATTAGTACCCAGCATCTCATTGCCAAGCTCAGGTTTCCAATTCATCCGTATGTCATTAATTTGTTAAACAGATTGAGGCTTTGCCCATTTCATTGGACCCTAAACTCTTGTTCTTGGCTTACTTCTCCTGTACTTATGTACTTGAGAAATAATCTTCCCCCACCATCTGCAAGGGTTTTGTGCCACCTTTATAATATTAAAAGTCCGGGCTATTTAAATGGGATCTATTACCTTTTGGCTCGGCATACTGACTTTAAGAGGGTTTTGCCTCAAGGGGATGCCAATAGCAAATCAAATGGAGGGAATTACAAAACTCATTGGTTTTACATTTCACGCTTGTCTTTGCGTCCTCTTCATAACTTTAGTTTTGTGCTAACGCCTAGTAAGCAAGCTGAAGTCATGCAAGCTATCATGGATTCATGTTATCGTTTTTGAAGTTTTGTCTTACTTTTGCAGACGGGGCTAGCAAGGAAAAGCCAACACTTGAGATTGAGGAGGTAAGGTATTAGTTGCTATAAGTGATCTGAAAAATGAGCTTAGGTTTGACGACGATCTCCTTCATTCCCATAAGCTTGCTGTAGCATTGAACATTGAGTTTATTAGTGAGATCGGGGCTCATCAAATTAAAGAGATCAGCCTAGCGAGATTTGAGGATTACAAAAATATGGTGAAACTTATCCTTCGATGGCCACCTTTTGATGAGTTTGAAGACTTTGAGGTCGCTGTAACCTTACTAGGTCCTGACTTTATGGTAACCCCTACCGTTACAAATCATTCTCTTCCTGTCTTGATCACAATACTTTCATAAGAGTTAGCTCCCACCTCGTATCTTAAGGTGACTGAGGTAACCGAGATCGCGGCCCTATCTGAGCCCCTGCCAAAAGGTGAAAAGTAAACAAAGGGAAAAGGGTTGTCATTTTTTCAAAATGAATGACTCACAGAGTTACAGTTGAGGAGCATCGACCAAGCCTCAGTTAAACACACAAGAGTATTTTGACTTCCTCTAGAGGAATGTGGAGACAATCTTGAGACCTTGCACTAGTCCTCAAGTGTTAGAAGTGAAGGAAGTTTCAAGTGGAGGACTAATGCGCTACACCACTCGTCACAGCTTGTTGGTAAGTAATGCCCCTTTTACCCGAGTTCTTTCACTCCTTCATAGTTTGACTTAATCCATTTAACTTTCCAAGGTCTGATAGGAATAGTAGAGATGGGGAAAACATTCCATGCTTGTGAGGAAAAGAATGCCAAACTTGAGGGCGACCTGACTACTATAACCGCAAAGGCACTTGAATTAGAGGATAGGGCTAGGAATGCCGAGGCCACCTAAAGGGAAGCCACGAAAGCTTGATCTCGTGAGGAGGCAAGTCACAAGACTATCACGACCAATCTTAACAAAGTGGTCAGTCGACAAGCTATTAAAAGCAAAAAATGATCTGAGTATAACATTCTGGGGTGTTGAGGCAGCAATGTGGCGAGCAGAAGCTATTTCTCAGTGGGTTAAGCCTGCTAAGAAGTAACTTGAAGTAGCTAGGAAGGAAATCATTCTGAAATAAGAAGAGGTTGCTCAGATGAAGGTAGAAACTACTAAGCTGGTTGTGAAGGTAGCAGAGAAAGCGAGTCTATGACCTTATCCTCCTTCTTATACACTTTGTGGGAGCGGCACCTGAACATGAATTTTTCCTTTTTCAATGTAGAGGCCCCTGAGGTTGTTAAGTGTTTCAAGAAGAGGGCTATTAAGGCTAAATCTTCCAAAAGAATGCAAAGTCTGCAACTGAAGTTCTTTCTATGCTACTCGAAAGGAGAGTGATTCACAAGCTGTGGAAGCTGCTAGAGATCACATGATGGATGATCTTGTTGCTCCTCCTGCTAACCTTTTTCCCCATGAAGGCCCAGCTCCTAAAGATCCAACCTCCTAGGTTGTGACTGCTTGTAATTTTTTGAATTTCCTCCTTTGAATTTTGTATTAAATCTCAGGCTTTATATAAATTTATTTTGTTGAAAAAGGCATTAAATGGGCCTTTCCATTTTTCCTTGCCTTTCCAAGTGCATCATGTTGGATGCTCTATAGAACATAGTATATAAACTGTTATAAATAAATTTCTGCAAATCACAACTCAATAACTACCAAGTGAAAAGAGCACCTGATAAGTCAATTAACCTTTGTGACCAGAAAATGATAGATAACGAAATAGAATACTGAATTAAATGTATGAATTTATATAAGTTGGCTATAGCTGGCAAATCATGACTACAAACAATATTCGTCACGTTGAATGGCTAACAGTTCATACGGAAGCGTAGTAGGTCGTATGAGAACTGTGAGTAATAGATCACATAAAAGTTGTGAACAACAGGTCATATGAGAGCTATAAACAACAGATCGCATGAAAGCTGTACCTCAACTAGTGAACTAAAAATGAACTTAACACACAAGTTGCCTTAGCTAAAAAACTGGTAATGAGTTTGAATATATGTGGTGCTTGAGAAAGTTAGTCATATGCATACATTAGGGTGATCTTATGCCAAAAAGGGGGTGGTCATATGCCCAAATAGTTGGTAATCTTATGCCAGAAAGGGGGCAACCTTGTGCCTAAATAGTTCAAGCTTTGGGCTCTCAGCCCCATTCAAGTGACCAATTTTGCTTTTAGTGTTATGAGCTTCGGGATAACTAATACATAGTACAAGATTATCAAATGAGCCCGTGCTTGGATTTTCTTGAAAATTTGTTGAAAAATTATCTAACATTAGATTCTGAAGACAAATTAGGATGGCTTTGTCTACATCTAAATAATATTAAAGAGAAAATTAAAAATTCTAAAGTTGCCATTATTGTGGATGCCATCAAGGTCGTTGTGCAACTGGTTGTACCATATAGTCTCTCAGATGTCCTCTCTTGATGAGGTCCTCGATGGCGTCCTTGAGTGCCCTACATTTTAAAATAATATGCATGACCTCCTCATGATAGGTACAAAATTTATCTCTATTGCATCTGTGCTTGTTAGGAGTTTTTAAAGGTTAGGACTTTCTGAAGTCCCCTCTATCTTTTTCTGTTACAAATATTCTATCTTGCGTGTCCGATAAGATGCTATAACTTTCGTAGCGACCTTGACGCTGAGGTTGCTTACTCTTAGCCTATTTTGTAGCCTAGTTATCAGAGTCATTACTCTAGCTCTCTTTCTCACTCCCACCATTACTCCTTTTATTATTGTCATAGCCATTCTTCTCATTCCCCTAATTAGACTTTTTTGGACTAAAAGTCTTTTCCTACCTAATTTCTTTGGTAGCTTATTCATAAAATTTAGCCAAGTTTTTCACTGGGGCCTTATATTTCCTCGTATAGTTTTCCATCCTTGCGAAGCCCAACCAAGATTGCTGTGAGGATACTTTCATCTAAAGAATTCTCTACATTATTAACTTTGTGTCTGAACCTGTGATATAATCTTTCAATGACTCATCTCTTCATTGGAAGACTGTTACGGGATGACAAGTCAGAACGAGCTATCTTCTTAGTGCCTTATACTAATTGAAGAATCTTGCTTAACATTCCTCCTCACTGTGAATGTTGCGAGGTGGAAGATTCTTGAGCCATACCTGTGGTATTTTTCCAAGGATGGCGGTAAGACACAATATTTAACCATTAAGCTGGTTGTCTGAAAATCCATCTAGACATTGAACAGGTGGTCATACAAGTCGCTATGACCATTGTATTGCGAAATGTTAGGGATTTTAAATCTACAAGGAAGAGGCTCTATTTGGATCTCTTTAATAAATAGGGTCCTTTCCTTGTAAAGGACTTATTGGTCTTAAGTCGTAGGTCACTTTTTGAGTTGCTGCACCTTGAGAAGTAATTTCCCGATCACACGGTCTTGTTTCTCAGACCGATAGCTAAAGGATCTATGGCTCATTGAATCCTTTCAATTGTGGTAGGGGTAATCCAAGGTTTTACACTTGACCCTGTTTAAGATTCCTTATTAACAAGAGTTCTCATGTCTCTACTTGTCTCCATTATTACCTTTGCGAGTTTAATGGACCCCCGATCTTAACCACGAATTGTGCGAGTGAACAAACCCAATTCACAGATGTTCCTTTTTGAGGGGCTTCTCTTGTTGCACTCTTGGCTGTTAGGGTCCTCCTCCTAGAACTTGCCCTTGCATACCTTTGGCTTGTGTATAACCTAAAGCCTTAACCATGTTGGCCAACTCCCTAATCGTGCCTTCAAGTGTGTCCTAGAATTAATGTCATGCTTAGACTCTATCAATCTCAAAAGTAACGGGTTGGTAATAGGTTGATGGTGCCATGCTAGCATTAGCACTTATTGTAGGAGTAGCGGTGGCGTCTGCGGCTAGGAAGGCAGAGCCCCCTCGTAGTAACCCTTACTGCTTTGTATAACCTTCAAGTTGGCCAACGGTGGCATTAGTACTCCTAGTGGTTCTTCCTCTTGCCATTGTAACTAATCGATAAACCAAGGAGAGAAGATGCAGTTAGGGGCCCTTATTCTAGCACCAAAATATTGATGATAAAATTTGGTTTGGTGAGCGTAAATCTTAGTCAACTAGAATAGTTCTTAAAATCCTAAACTACGAGTTGTATGGATGCAGATATGAACAAGAAAGTGAAAGAGAAAGATGGAAGAATAATGAACATCATGAGCTTTTTACCGTGGTTTGACTAAAGTCAATATAATTCTTACGTTCATAGTGGTTTGTATTAGCTTTATGTGGTAGTTTTACTATTCAAGCCAGCAGACCAACAATACAAATATTCTACTACTATTTTGATAGAGTTTTTGCCTATATTTTTCACTATCTCTTACAATGATCTCCATCTCCTATTTATAAAGGCTGAAAGGTTATAAATGTAATTCAACAAGTTGTAAATCTATTACATCAAGTAATAAATATATTTGATAGTTTGGACCCTATAAGTCGACTTCTATAAACTACCTCTTGCGGATGAGCTCCTGTGAGTTAGGTTTGTGAATAGATGTATACTTCAGATATGACCATAGTGGACTTCTAGCTAGAAGAGGAATTGCATCCTGTGAGTTAGAGCTCTTGTCTAGGGTCGTTGTTGACCTTCAGCCAGCAAGATCGATATTGCATTTGGCGAAATGACCTTATGCAGGGCGAACTGTTAGCCGAGCAAGCTGAGGCTCATCTCTAGCAAGCTAGAACTACTATCTCAAACTTGTCTTGCGTCCTGAGCTTGTAGTGTGTGGGCTAGCCTTTGCTGAGCTATCTCATTGTTCGAATGATCTAGGTCCTTTAGTTGAATTCGTCTACTACTAGGCTTTTGCCAGCTTATTTTAAGTAATACCAGAAAATACTTATAACAGGATTTCAGAGGAGAATGAATAAAGTTTACTATCTTGGATTTTTGTCAACATGAAGTAATCTATCGAGTTTTAAAATGATTTTCCCAATTACAAAATTTAATAGCTTGATAACGTTTAAAAAAGTGTTAATAGTCTATACAAATTAAACTACTTCAAAGACGAAATCAAATTTTATTAATTAAGTACAAAATTTACTCAATATATTAAATATATAAAAAACTAATTATTATGAAATAAGAACCATTAAGTATAAAATTAAATTTCATAATTTTTTTTATCATTGGTAATATCTGACATCAAATGATAAATATCAGCTTGACAATGACTATAAATTTCATAATAATGTTAAAAAACAAAACTATATTTAACATGTGAAAAGAGTACCTGAGACAAATGAAAAAAAAAAGTTAAAAAATATTATTAAACAAGCCCAATAGTATCATTAATTATAAGAAGTATTTTTAATTTTATTGTAATATTAAAATTTTAGTTTTATTAATTTTAATTTTTTAATAAATAAAATATATTTTTAAGTGAATGTTAAAATTAAAGAGATAATTTTTTAGTTTATTAAAATATATAAATTTTTTGATAGGACTAGAAATAAAATCGGAGGAGATTAAAAGGATGCTTAAGTAAATCCACTGACAATTATAATGCCGTTAAACCAAACAATTCACAGTAAATTAGCAGCAACTCATACCAAAAAGAGTGACAATAACTTGCAATATATCAAAGAAATGAGAATTTTCTAACCTTTCAAGATCTCCTCCCACGTGATCATTTGGATCATGACCATCGGGTTCTTGATGAATGTTGATAGGGTAATCGTCGGTCCTAATCCAATTTGTGATTTAATTAGTTAAGTTTATATGTAACAAGGAAAACAGAAAAAAAAATCCCAACAAGTTATTTATTAAAAATATTATCATAAACGATTTTGAACATCCATGAAGCTTCAAGATAATTTTTCCATGACAAAAATGTTTATACAATTATAAACTATTTATTATGATGAACTCAATTCATTAAATGTAACATTTACACATTAAATTAAGTAAATTAACAATTCAGATAATTCACCCAATTACCTTAACAATCAATAACACAGAAAAATTACGAATCACTAAATGTAAAATGATAATAAAGAATTTAAATGGTACGCAGGAGTTCATAAATAAACATATAAAAAAAAACATAACACACACCAACCACCAAAAAGACAAAGGTATATGAGCAGCTGTACTTATTTGAATAGTGTTTTTAGTTGTTTTTATTTTATTATTTTTAAAAATAATTTTTTAGAATTAAAAAATAAAAAAAATTTAGATATAAATTTTAAAAATAAATATTTTTTTTATTTTTAAAGATAAAAAAATATATTTAATATTATTTATAATTTTGTTATTAATAAAAATAAATATTCTTCTTATTTTTTTAAAAAAATTTGAAAACAACTATATAAAAAAATAAAAGAAAATACCACGTTACTGTTTTTTGAAAATTATTTTTTAATTATATTTTTAAAGAATAATTTTTAAAAATAGATTGTTGAACAGATTTTTAAATAAATAAAAAAATTATTTTTGAAAATAAAAACCAACTTCCTAACCAACCCCTAAAAATTTTACAGCTCCAGTTTGAAAAGACAAGCATCCGTGGGCTTTACCGTCACTCCATATTTTTTTTAGTTAAATTAATCTCCAACTTCATGTGCTTTCATTTTTGTTTTTAAGTGATAATCTATAATGTAAAATTTTGGAATTAAGTATTTATAGCATTTTAAAATTTTAATTATATGTTCAGCATTAAGTTTTTATTTTATTGTCATTTAGTTATAAATATAATATTTAAAATTTTAAATTAACATTCATAGCACTATTTATTTTTTTCAAGTTGGACTCCTAATCGGTGGGGCCGATGAGTCGCGCCTAAGCAGCAACTGATTACAGAAAATCTTATGTTCATTTATTTATTTATTTTTATTTGTCCTCCATTAATTTTTAGAATCCATTTGATTTAATTTGTGAAAATAGAAAGAGAATAGAATCAAATAAGAAAAGAAAAAGAAATAAAAATTGTTACTTATTTGAACTGTTTGATTTAGTTATAAAATACAATTAAATTATTTATGAATTTCTTTCTTGTTGTTTGATTCACTCAAGAAATAAAATAATATTATTTATTATATTAATAACTAAAATTTTAAATAAAATATTAAAAATTATGATAAAATTTAAATACATTCTGCACAAATGTATTATGCATAAGTGTACAAATGCATTCTATATTCTGCATAAATACACAAATGTATTCTGCATGAAAATTCTGCATTTTGCATAAATATATCCAACATTCTACATGAAAGCATTTTGCATTTTACTACATTCTACTTAACTGCTGGAAGATGTCGGTGTTACTGGAAGGGGACTAGACTTAACTTTTTATGTGTTTCAGCTTTGAGTTCAATAAAGGATTCCAAATCCATATTAAGAAAAAAAAAGAATGAAATTAATAAAATAAATTAAAAAAAAAATAAAAAAAATAAATAAAGTGGCATATGAATCAAATAATAATTAATAAAAAGGGAATGTTTGATTCTATTATGTTATTGTTAAAAATTTCAATCAAACTGGCCTAAAGTGTTTAGAATGGTTTCATTCTTGAGAAGATCATTGCTAATTCCTAAAACCCTTTAGGGTGATCTGATATGTCTTCTTTAAATGTAAAAAAAAAAAAAAAAAAAAAAAGGAAAAAACTAATTCTTTACATTTTATCAAACCGGACGAGTGGTTCTGGAATAGACATGAAAAGCAAAGCAAGGGCAATTACCTTTTTTTTTTTTTTCTTTTGTCAATCGCTGATAAATTATTTATTAAGAATTTGCGTAATAAACTTGTCATTTGACTGTGCACACTCTTATTAGACCAGTGGATGAGCCGGCGAAGCTTCCCAAGTGGGAACTCTTTGTGTAGTTTGTGTTCGGAGCCATGTAAAGTATGTCAAAGGAAAAATGGGAATTCTCTAACCTCTCAAGATGACTGGATTCTTCTCTGTCTTGAAGCTCTATGATTTCGTCTTCGCTGAACTCCATTTTCACAAGTTTCCGACAACTGAGCCAGGAAGAGGAATGTATCGTTATTGAGGTGAAGGCGGGACGTCAGTAAAATTACCCATCCGACCCTAAATGCAAATTTGAATATTTGGTTATTTAGTAAAATCACCTTTGTTTAGTGGTGATAATTTAGTTGACTGGCTACGAACACATACGCGGTTTTTTTTTTTTTTTTTATTATGAATTTAGTTGAATGGCTACATTCTCAATGTGCAGTATGCCCCCCCTTTTTTTCCTTTTTCTTATGAATTTAGTTGAATTGCTACCTTATAAATTTAGTTGAATGGCTACATACTCAATGTGTATGTGCAGTATTCCCCCCCCCCTTTTTTTTTTCTTTTTCTTATGAATTTAGTTCAATTACACTAATCCTAGTTTTGTTTTTCTTTCTTTTGCCTCTTATTACTTTCAGCACAGGAAAGAATAACTAAATTTGGAAATTGCAAGCACATGTTGGACTCTCTGAAAAATATTTTTAATTCTAACAGCATTGAGATGTTAATATTATTATTTTTATATTTTAATAAATCAGATATTTTGATATTATTATTTTTTTATATTTTAATAAATTAGATATTTTAACATCATAATTAAATAGATATTAAAATTCTAAAAGATAATTTTTTCTATTTATTAAAATATAAAAGATAATAATAATAAAATTCTAAATATTACTGTAAAATTAGAAATGTTTTGCTGGTTACTTTGGCAAAATAGTACACATTAATTAAACTCTTACATTGTGCAGAAACCAATTACCCAGACAATGCTCGGACGACTAGTTTCCAATTTTCGGGAGGCGTCACTCATATTTAACCGTGATAAAGCTTCAGCTGCTACTATTGGATTAAAACGCTGCAAAGGTGAACATCAAATTCGGAATTTTAAAATATACTTAACAGTGAAATTAGAGTTGAATTGACATATTTCTATCTATTTATGTTTTATATGTAATTCTTTTTACATATTTTATGTATTTATCCATTAATTTACTTCGATAAATATGTTCATACATGACACATTAATTCTTAGATCACGAACAGCCTACATACCTCAGAGAGGGGTTACCAACCAAAGACATCACGTCGCGCATGAGTTCACAGCGCGTAAGGTGGCGCGTGTGATCACTTAGACTTTAGGTACCTTTATGAAAAAAATTATCACGTAAAACAGTCAATTGCAAGCATGTAGAACACGGTCAAAAAAATCAATTTCCCCTCTTTCATAAACTTCCAAGAACTTTCGTTTTACGCGAAGTCATTGACCCTAACTCAACACACTAATTAATCTTTAAAGTTTCACATGAAAATAAATAATATATGTACTAATTAGATACTGTAAATATATTCACATATATAACAATCTTATTAAAATATATCTTTTTGTTTTCAAAAATTTAAAAATTGTAATTTAAAATTCCTGTTATCAACAATATGATCAATACAGGCTAAAATAGAATTTTGATAATGTAAGAAAAAGATATTAATAAGATTTATGGTAAGATAATCATATAAATTTTTCACACGACAATGGACAGCATAATTTGATGGGTACCTCTTGCATCAAAATTGTCGTCACACTACCTCGTAGTCGTAGTCTATATATAAGTTGGGAAAAAAATTGCTTTTATATTACAAATGACACAATAATTAACAAATGGGGAAAATGAAATAGTTGTTTAATCTTTTAAATTGTTAAAAAAA
>JANHAO010023309.1:0-11937 GCA_026873985.1 Saraca asoca
ATGGTTCTCACCTCGTTACAGCACTCTCGCTACAACGAATGGTTCTCACCTCGTTACAGCACTCTCGCTACAACGAATGGTTCTCGTCTCATTACAGCACTCTCGCTACAATGAATGGTTCTCACCTCGTTACAGCACTCTCGCTACAACGAATGGTTCTCGCCTCATTACAACACTCTTACTACAACGAATGGTTCTCACCTCGTTACAACATTCTCACTATAGCGAACGATTTTCACCTCACTACAGCGGCTACATCTGTTACAGCGAACGGTTCTCACCTCGCTACCACACAAACAAAATCAAGAGTGCAACGACTCTGAGCTCACCTGAGATTCAAAAACCCAGCGAATGGTCTTTACCTCGCCACAATCGGAATAATACTTGTGCAATCGGCATCTCGCATACGAATGGGTTTTTTCTTTTTCGATCCTCACATATGGACGTATCACTCGTGATCGCTCGAAACACAGCCCACTCGTAGAATGACGAGTAGACTGGGAAGTAAAAACATTACCAATTGGCCAAAAGAAAAATTCTCATTGATCATTACAAATTTACATACAGCAATACATGGAGTATTCGCTACATACATCCAAAAGAAGAAAGACCCGTACAAAAGGACCTCGACAAGCGAGTTGACCATTCTATAGAGGGAAAGGTCGGTCTCTAAGCCTACTCTTGGCGACAGAGCAGCAGCCCATAGTCCCTCCTGCTTATTCCTCCATCGCCGCACCTGCCTGGGTCAGAACTAGAGCGTCCCTAGAAATCAGCATGCCAGGTAATAGAGCTACCAATGACGGCCAGAGGAAGTGGCTAGAGCCACCGTGATAAACTCGTAGAGCCCATCTACCAGGCTCCATGACGAGACCATGTGCAACGGTCCATCCATGTCTCCCACCACCATGCAACGGGCCATCTAAGTCTTAGCAAGCTTCATCGGAAGCCAGGACGCCAGGAAGCTTCAACAGCTCTTCATTCTCCTCTATCAAAATTTCCTGAGGCAAGAGGAAGAGTACCTCAGATTACTTATAGACCCGCTCAGCCCTTTGAAAGATCTAGAAAGAATTTGGCCAAATCTTCATCCAACGGCTCCGAACGAGCAGTATTGCCATGCCAACGGCCCAAAATGGCAAACAGGAGAAAGCAAGGCCTAAAGCAAATGTGAAAAGACATTTGACATGACATTTCAGTCAAGGGAGTACATAGACTAAAGATACGAATCCAGCCTCAAAAATATGCAACTCCCGATCCGCAAAGCATATCGAGAGTTGGGGGGCTTATATTGTATACAAAAAATAGCCTCAGGCGGATGAATCCCCAAAGAGTCACAGACCAGTCCTCACACTTTAGTGGAGAGCCTTCAGGAGCTCAGACAATGGCAATGAGTGTCAAACCTGTCTCGCTCACCTCGCTCAACTGTGGTCTGAAGGACCACACTCCGGCAACAGCTCGACTCAGCGATAATGGGCTCAAGCGTCAACCCAGCGACCGTTCTGCTTGCGCTCGCCTCCTTGCTATGGCAACTCTAGCAACTTCCTCATAAAGCTCTCGCTTGAGACAGCAGAGTACCTTGCCTGACATGATGGCGACTACGAGCCTACATGTTGGCCTAAGACAGCCTGCTTCCTAACTAATTACCAGGATACGGTCTTCTTAGTGTCTTTTCTCATTTATTTGATGTAACACAACTGTAGCTAGCATTTAAAGCATGATATCTCTCCTTCCTCTATAAATAGGATTGCTTTGTTAGCAGAAGGGGAAAAGGTGAACCTTGTATACAAAACTCCTGCAAATTATCCAATATCTATAAAACTTTCGCCGTGGACGTAGGGTCCGGTACTGCCCGGATTTGGCCGAATCACATTAAAAATCCCTCTTGCTTTTCCTCTTGTCCATCTTCCACAACACTTCAAGGGTGGCATTAATTCCTGAAACCCACATTCCGTTGGCCGAAGTTCTGGTCCTCTGCACGAGCCGGATTTTGATGTCAACAATTTCACTACTATACTGTTGATGGTGGATTTTGATTAAATCTGAATCTGGCTAACGGAAAGGATTCTTTTGAGACCTAAGTTGTTTTCCAATTGTTGATATAGTAGGGAGGTGCTGAATAGCTAGAGGAAGGAGGAGAAGAACAAAACACACAAAGGTTTAACGTGATTCTGCTAAATCCAGACGGCACTAGACCCTACGTCCATAGAAATATTTTATTAATCTAAAAGGATTTTTACAAGGTTTCGGTTATGATTTCTGGTAGAGTTTTTACTAATGTTCTTCTACTTACTTTCTCTATCTTTTTACAATGGCTCTAGCCCCCAATTTATAGAAGCATGGAGGGATACAAATGAAACTAAATAAACTGTGTATCTGTTATATCAAATATTAAATGAATAAACCTGTCTAGAGTATTATAAACTGACTTCTGCAGGGTGCTTTCTACGCATGGGACCTGATGGCTATATTTCACAAAATGACAGTGCAAGTTGTCTGCCAGCCTTATACTCTACCTCAGCAAGCTTCTGATTGGGTGAGACTTTGTCCTAGTGAGCTAGAGCTTGTGTGCTAAGATTGCTGCTGTCTCGCAACCTCGAGCTCATTCAACAGCAAGCTCAGGTCTTTAGAGAGCTGAGGCCCTTTGCGCAGCGACCCTACGATCTGGCAAAATCGTTCCTGCCACTGGTCTTGGGCTTCAGCTAGCCCACTGCACAGGGCCAAATTCTCCTTACAACATATACATTACATAAATAAATAATTATACTAATTCATAATATATGAAAAGTATTCTTATTAAATTATTGCAACTTAATAAATTAAATTAAACATTTTCAAAATTTATTAAAATTCTCACCTAAATAAATATATTTTATCACCTAATTAATAAATATAATAACATAAAGATAATAAATTCTCACCAAATTATTGCAAATTCATATGTTAAACTACTAAAACCTAATTAAATGTAGCCAAAAAGTGATAAAAAAAATTAATTTCATTATGTATATAGTACAGAAATCAGTGTAAATGACTTGCAATTCATAATGTTGATCAAATACAACTCACTATAAAACTCATTTAGAGTCATTGCTTAATATGTAAATAGAGTAAAATGTCTGAATAAAATGAAAATTTTCACATAATCATTTTTACATAAGTTTACCCCTTTTTTTAATCATTTATCTTTACCGTAGATTTGAGCAACATTTTAATTCATCACCTTTTACAAAAGGCACATGTTTTAATCTGGGTTTGTTAGAATTATCCAATTATAAATTGCTCTAATTTTTAAATTATTAAGATAAATTTACTACCATTAATATTATAAGACTAAAATATCCGAAGGTGTTGATCTAGATAGTAAAAGGTTTGGCTATCTCTTTATTATTTTGGAAGGCCGTAAGAATATTCAATTCCTATAAATTTATTAAGTTTATTATAGATTAATTTGTTTGAATTAATCCAAATAAATCTGTTTCGGTCGGCTAGCTCAATCAAAAGACTACCAACAAAGTTAAAAAAATTTCTTACTGTCATGTAAAAAGATATTTATAAAAATAAAATTGCAACAATTTTAAAACTAAAGATCAAAGCTACAATAAAGCCAAATCCAAGTCAAGTGACTAGAAAAATTACGTAATTGAATAAAAATCAAAGTTTTGATTCTCACTATTTCAAAACAAGAAAAATCCTCGTGATATCCAAGAAATAAAGAAAATATATTGTTCCAAATCATGCGTCTAGAAAGTATCGGTCTATTAATATGATTCAATCCATTCAAACCCTTGGATTTAATTACTCATGTGATTATTATAATTTGGCCAATTTTGATATGGATTCAACATGATTTATTTGAACAAATTGAAAATGTGACCCTATTTGATCGGGTTGAATTAATTACAAAAAGAAGTCAATGATAAATATGAACGAAGACTTGTTGATTTGATCAAATGGCTAGCCTGTCTTAGTTTTTTATATTTTGTAAATTAAAAATCACTTGTAGACTCATATATTAAGACTTCCATCAATTAAATTTTAGTTTATTGTTGATCAGATTTTAAAAAAAAAATGTTCTAGAAGTTACGTTCAAAATATGAAATAATAAAAAGGAAACAAATTCAAAGTACAACAAACACAACTCTTATATATAAGCATCTCAAATATACTTCCAATCTTTCTAACTGCCAACGGGCAATATGATATTCATAAAATCATTGAATAAGATGACTTTAGGTAACACTAAAAAAAAAAAATCTATTGTTTTGCTTATGCAATTTGGGTAATGATATTATAAAGAACATTAAATAAGCTAGGCACATTATATAATTTGACTTGAAATAACTCCTTACCGTTGCCCATTAACTTACATGATTTGTGGGGGCTTGAGCAAGCTCATGTCATCATGCATGCATTTAATTATGGATACAATTAGGGCTCCTGAGATGACAATTTCAGGAGATTAGTAAGAAAGTAAAAAAATAATAATAATTCTTTTTGTTGATGGTTCACATATTGTGAAATTTATTATTATTATTATTTAATCTTAATTAATTTCTCTATTTAGAATCATTTTCTCATACAAGGTTTTATCCACCAAAAATAAAAAATTCATTTCTTTCTGTTGTAGGCATTTGTTGGATGAGCTGACAAAAGTCCAGCTAATAGAGGCCCGGCCTGCTGAAAGAAGCCATCCCCAACCAAGGCCCTGCTAATTACGCAAATCGAGAAAAAGTCAACTTGCAGACGAGTTGATTGACACAGAGTCTGCAAAAACCAACTAGCAAGATTAGTCTTTATTGATATAATACTCTGTGTAGTAGGGGAGCCATGAAAAAATAGAGAGAAAACTCATTGTAAAAGAGAAAGGAGTGTTCTAAGAGCCAAAGAGCTTGCTAGAGAGAAACCTCTATTAAAACACTGTGTACTGTAAACATTTCATTAGAAATAATACATCTCCGTGGACGTAAAATTTGATACCGTTCGGATTTAATCAAACCACATTTAAAAATCATGTGTTCTAGCTGTTCTTCACCTTCTTTTTGTTTCTACTTACTGCATAAATCAGCCAAATTGTGGCTTGATGCAACAGGAACTGTGCGGTTAATTGAGATTTGGGTCCTTCAAACCAAATTTCACCATTAACACTTTCTTTCTCTCACCTCATGAAATTTCCACCACCATTACCATCAATGACTGCTACTAGTTACCACCAGTGCCCATGGTTCATTACCACCTTTTGTCATTAAACACTACCCAATGTCACTATTATTATTAACCAACACCTACAATCACTTTCTACTTTTGACCACCACCCATCATTGCCTTATGTCGTTAATCATCACTATTACTATTGACCACCATCATTCATCACCTTCTCTTATTGATCATATCTACTATCATTAATCATCATCTACCACCACCTTCCACTGTTCACCATCGTTCATCATCATGTTTCACTATTGACTACCACTCACCATCACCTACAATTGTTAATCATTGTCCACCATTACTACTACTATTGACCATCATTCACTATTAACTACTACCGTTAACCAATGTTCACCATTATGTATTACTGTTGACCATTGTCCACCATCACTTCCTACAATTAACTATCATTTACTATCACCTAATACTCTTGACCACTACTCAACCTACCATCATTGACCACTAGACACCATCATCTAGTATAGTTGATCATCACCCACCACTATCACCTATTGTTGTTAATCACTATCTATCATCATTAATCATCATCTAACCAAACAGCAAGAATGGCAATCAAAAACATTGTGATTCCGCTTTCTAATTGAATTAAACAAATCAAAAAATAACAGTTATTATTATCCTTAATTCTATTTATTTGATTTCATTCTTCTTCTATTTTGACAAAATGAACCAAGCATTCTCTTAATATATTGCTTCTTTGACCAAAATATCCCCTTTTTAAATCTTTTTCTTCAAAGACCCCACTTCCCCGACTTATTCCCAATCTACCGTAGTTTTAACAAACTCAGCATTGTTTACTATTGTTTTTTTTTTTTTTCTGCATTTTGTAGGTTGATCTCGCATGGCCTCAGGGTGAGTGCGATCCTAGACTAACGCAGCTCTCGTCCACGGTGAGATCACCGCAGCCCAAGCTCTAAACCCCTTCTATTCCCTGTATATGTTGAGTTGAAAAAGTCAAACCGTTCTGTGATAGTTTGTTATTTGGATCCAATTCTTTTTTTATTATTATCATTATTATTATTATTTTCTTACCAGAGAGAAAAATATAAAAAAATTTTATAGATTTTTCTCTACAAAAGAAGGATTCTAAATTGTATAGTGTATAAAAATTTTATATTTATCTCTTTCTGAATATGATAAAATAAAAGGATATTTGAGTTCAAAAAATTGGTGAGGAATGATTGCAGACGACAGTTTGAAAGAAATAACGCTTTGCATGCGCTTGTTGAAGCAGTGAGATGTTTGCTCTGTAATAAGAGCTTGCGTCCGTATGACGTCCCATGGTGGGTCCTGATGTGGGGTGAATCAAGGTCGCACATGACCCCAGTGTGGAGCCGAATGCTCCTCGGCTTTTACCACGCTGCCCTTTTTCGTCTGCTTCTAGCTCCATCATTGAATGGTTACTGAGTTTAGTTGTTCAAAAAACACGCTAAGACAGCCCACGTTCACACTTCTTTTCAAATTTTCCATCAGTACAAACTGAATTTAAATTAATTTTACAAGTGACTTTGCTCAACCCAAAGAGCTCAAATTTGTTACATCAATAAAATATTTCAATCACAATTTAATAGTTTAAAAAGACTTATTGAATGAAATATGCTCAATAACTTTTCAGCGTAGAAATGACATATAAGAATACTTAATACAATACATTGTTTCAGAATATAAAGTTATACTATATCCATAACTACACCTATAAAAAATAAAGTATTATATTGATAAAAAATATATATTATGTTTATAACAAAATTTTATCAAATATTTTATTTAAAAACATCATATATATTATAAATTATATTTATATATTTATGTACTTTTCAACTTATAATACAAATGAATTAAACTCTTAATAATTTAAGATCAATTCATTTACAAAGTGAGTTAATATTTTAATTTTTATATCGTTAATTTATTTCATAAATTTAACTTATCCAATCAAACTGTGAATCATTTGCGACTTGGCTTGACTCATTGCCTTTGGAGAGGAGAATATTTTTTTTCAAAATATATAAATCATTAAATAAGATGACTTTTTGTAACAAAAAGAAAAATGAAAACTCAATTTCCTTATGCAGGTTGGTCTAAACGCAATCACGTAATGTGAAAGAACATTAAATAAAGCTAGGTATATTATATAATTTGACTTTAAATAATTCCTTACGATTACAGCCAAGCATTAATTTAATTATGGATACAATATCAATGGCATGCATACAGTTTTAATACAGGGTTTTCGTTCACATATGGCGAACGTGTAGAGGAGTGGAGATAATTGCTTCAATAGAGTATTTATATAATTATACATATCTTTGTCCCATTAGTTGTTTTTTACTATCTTAGATTTGAATTTGGTATAAGGTAGTAGGAATATAAAATATATTACTATAAATTCAAAAAGATAATTATTGATAAAATTCAAAAACCTCTTACTATCATGAAAAAGAAAATGTAAGTTCTTTTCATAAATTTTATTTATACAAAAGACATCATAATTTTTTTTTTTAAGTAGTGCTACTTAAACGCAATATCATTCACGTTATCCCTAAAATAGGCACATATATATATATATATATGATATTTTGTCTTTTAACATATCCCCAAAGTATGCTTAAGATAAAATAATGCCTTACCCATTTTGAAGTGTATTTTTAGTTTTTTTTCTTTAGAAATATATAATGTAAATCTATTTGGCATATTATTAAATAAATACTGTCAAATATTGTACGAGTAATTCAAAATTTTAACTATCGTATAAAAAAGGTTTTCTACTAAATAGTTGAGCTCAAATTATGACAATTTTCTAAGTAATAAATTATTAAATTTTAAAAGTACTTTTATTTTATGTGTGTTTATTATATATTGATCTAATCACCAAAATTTACCCATGTGAAATGTGCAAACTAAGAAAGTTAGAAGTAAACGCATCCAAAGTATGAACAAACCAACTTAAGCATCCCAGGATATTTTCAGTCTTTCTAACAGCCAAAGCGCAATATTATATTCATAAATTATTAAATAAGATGACTTTAGGTGCAATCGCGTAATGTGAAAAAACGTTAAATAATCTGACTTGTGTGCAATTGAACAAACTCATGTCATCATGCGTTGAATTATGGATACAATTAATATATCGTTCATCAATATATGATATGCGCCTATTCAGTTTTCGTAAAAGTATTTGTTGATGTATAAGTTGGAACAATATTTTAGATTAATATTCTTAGTCAATTTATTGTATGTTAAATTATTAATTATTAAATATTAAATAATATTATTTATTAGTCAGTTCATCAATATATGATATGCATCTATTCAGTTTTCGTAAAAGTATTTGTTGATGAATAAGTTGGAACAATGTTCAGTATTTGAATGGAATATATTATTGAGTCTGTAATCTTTTGAATCTCATTACTAAAATAGGACGCACGTGAGTGTTTAATGGCCCAATGGCATGCGATGTGCATTGTTATTTCCGAGCAAAGCATTCGGCTCATTGTTGGTACAATTCAGTATTTTTCTTAAATGAGTATACTGTGATTTTTGCACAATTTATTCAAGCCCATGAGTTTTTTTATTTAAATTCTGAAATGGGTACAAGCTTGAACACATGTTCAGTTACCACCCATGTGAAGTTTTCCGCATCTCTTTGTTATATGCTAAATATAATAATGACATACTTATTGTGTGGGATATGACTATTTTACAATTTGTCATTATTGTATTTGAAAATATTGATAAAAAATAAGATATTTATTGTGTGAGACTATTCTTAAAATATATTCAGATATTTTTTTTATTGTCAGTTTCATATCTTCCTAATTTTAAATTATTTTCTTTTTTAAAATTATTTTTGTGAGCACAATTTATATATTTAAATAGTAATTTGTTGTATAAATTATTATTAGTGATTTTCAAGTGATTAAAATTATATTAATTTTAGATTTGATTACATAAAATATTATACAAATTAAATTATCAATTATGTGGTATATTTTGGATAATTGATGAAATATGATTCTAACATTATATTTTATAAATTGATGTGAGATAAAAATTTACATGAAACTAATTTTGAAAAGTTTAAATTGAGCTGCATGGATGAATCATTAACAATGTATAAGAATGAGCATCTAAATAAGCTGATAGGGAGCTCCACACATGATGGTTATGGAATATCATGGGACTTATTCTAGCTCTGAAAAAAAATTAGGTATTATTTTTCATCTTCTGCAGTTATTGCTAAAATCTCATAGTGTAAATTTTGCATAATTGAGAACACATCTATCGTACTCTCTAAATTTCTTATTGAAATTTTTATACCAAATTCTCGTATGTTGATACACATCATATATATCGTACTCTCAATTTTAATACTATTTGTTTGCTAAGAGAATCTGCTTATGAAATTATGTTATTATTTGAGAATTTATTGATTATTTATGTTGTATGCGAAATTCGATCCTAGACGGACCCTCGAACAGCTCGAAAACAGCGAAGGAACTAGCCCAAGGAAATGGCCAGGTCGCTATGACCTCAGGTCGCTTCATGAAGTGATCTCCACAGCTCGAGCCCGCGGGCTGCTAAGTGAGCTCAACCTCAGCTTCATTGCTCACAAATGGGCAAGCGACTTGACTGATGAAGCCTAACCTGCGACCTAAAGGCCTGACAGGAGACTAAGTCATGTAGACAAATGGGGTCCCACCTACAATAGATGACTTACAACAGCTGAAAGTAGAAGATTTAGTCTACATACTCTATCTTGTACAATCAATGTTGATGTAATAGATTTACTACATTTGTAATTACTATTGTAACCTCCTTTCCTCTATAAATATGAGGAAGGAGCCCCTCTATAGAGGATGACTCATTCTTCTATACTGAAACTCTGCCAAAACAGAGATCGAACATTGTAACATTGTAGAAATACTGTATCAATAACATGCTACCATGGAAGTAGGGTCTGGTGATATCCAGATTTGGCCAAACCAGGTTAAATTTTGTGCCTCCTTCTCTGCTCTTCCCTTCTTCTCCCTTGATTATTTTCCAGTCTTGCTATATTTGAACTGGCTATAGGTAAGAGATCTCAAAGAATCCCCCCATTGGCCGAAATTTGGATCATTATCAAAATTCGACGTTAACATTTTGGCACTGTTTGTGGGAATCTCAACTATTCTGGTTCATTTCTGCTGTAATGGCCAAGGGAAGAGTCACTAGAGCCTCAAATGCACAACCCCATCCTCTGGATGGCCATGTTTCGACAACAGACTCATCAACTACTCTTGTCATCAGAGCAGCTACTAGTATTCCTCCAGCCAGTTTAGCACAATCAGTCCCCGCCGCCAATGACGTTGATGGACTACAGACCTAGCTTCAACACCAAGAGAAACTTAAGTACATGGTGGAAGAGCTGATTAAAATAGTCATGATGCTGGTGCAAGCATAAGCCCAAAACGTGCAAGGGTAGACAAAAGCCACCATACCTGAGAATGAATGTTCTGGCAAGGCCAACCAGGGGCAGACTTCCCATCGCCATCCACATGGCTGGAACGATGAACCAAACCACCAAGTCTTTAGCCAAAGATTAGGGGCCTTGGATGTTTTGGTGGAAGGCCTCCTTCAGAGGGTTAGGCATCTAGAGGAGCATCCTCAAAGTTAGAATGACCAAGGTCACTTTGGGGAGCAAACCCCTTTCTCTATAGAGATAATGGAGGAACCCCTTCCATGCAAGCTTAAAGCTCTAACTATTCTGTTGTATGACAGAGACAGTGACCCACATAACCATCTGGACTTGTTTAACATCCAGATGGATCTACAAGCCTGTAACCCCTTGATTAGATGTTGTATCTTCCCCACTACCTTAGGTGAAGTTCCCCGAATATGGTTCAGGAGCCTCCCAACTCGCAGCATAAGTAGTTAAGAAGACTGTCAAGAAAGGTTTGTTAATCAATACCAAGCGCTACGGAAGCAGCTCGTACCCCCATGCCACCGCGCTACGATCTTCCAAGGCAAGCAAGAAGTGCTGAAAGATTACATTGCTCGCTTCAGGGGTGAAGTCAATAACGTTGAGAAGCCCTTAGATAAGGCTATTCTGGCTGTCAACTCGGTGGGACTCCACAGGGATGGAAAGCTATTCAAGAGCTTGTACAAGTCCCCAGTTGGCAACCTGGGCAAGTTCTATGAGGGAGCCACGAAACAAGTTAGGTGGGACGAGACTTTCTGCTCGCAAAGAACCGAAACGAGTGGCTCAACTCCGAACAAGAAAAGAAATAACTGTGGGAATGGAAATGACAACCTCAAATGCTAGCTCGCTAAAAAGAGCAAGGACAAATGACCCTTACCCCAAACTCGCCATAGTACTTATAGCATCTTGTCAGACACTCAGGACAAGATCTTCGCAATAGAAAGGGACAAGGAAGACTTTGGAAAGCCTCCACCCCTGAAGACTCCTGGTAAGTCCAGACTCAACCAGGGAAAATTCTATGCATATCACAACAAATTTGAGCATATCACTTCAGAGAGTTGGGCATTGAGAGATGCTATCGAGGATCTCATCAAAAGAGGTCATCTGCATGATTACGTTGTGTAGCCCTCCAAGCAACAGCATGAATCATCCCAATAGGATGCTGAATAAGAGCAATCTCCTACTATCAGGATGATCTTTTAAACTCTTGTACTTATTTGTAAATTGCACGAATATTTTGAATACAACTA
>JANHAO010023310.1:0-11931 GCA_026873985.1 Saraca asoca
ATTAAGATTATGTAACATGCTTTAAGATTGAAATTTCTGATAATTTCATGCATGTTATATTTATGGTTTGATCAAATTCTAACAATACATCCTCCAAATCTGCAATTAATGAATTCTGTCTCTTGGGTCCAAAATGATTTAGTTTATTTAATTTTAAAAAAATCAAGTATTTAATCTAATTAATCTTTATTATTTAATTGATTATTTGAAAAAATATTTTTGATGATGACTCTCTCAAACAAACAAATCCATATGAGGAATGACAGATAATTATTTTATATTTAGCAAAGTTTAAAGTTTGTATTGATAAAGATTTTCTCATTAGTAAACTAATCCTTGAAAATGTAATACCTTAAAAAAAAAAGTACTGAGGGACCAAAGTGAAAATGTTTAAAATTTCACTAGGGTTGGATTGTATTTTCTTATTTTTTTAGAGGGCCTATTTGAAGTCGGCGGAAAGTCATGGGGTCAAACTATAATTTTTTCCATTTTTATATCAGTATATATTTCCCCAATAGGCCAGTTTCCTCTCCCAAAACTTCTTCCTCTCTCTGTTGCAGCATCCACCAGTCGATCTTTTGCTTCTCGATTTGTTATCGTCCGGCAGGGCCTGGCCACCAGTCACCTTCTCCAGTACTTCCTTTTTTCTTAGCGTGTGCTGCAACTTGACCGAAGCTTCCCTGCTATGACTGCATTATCCGGCAAGCCAACTCCCTTCGGTCCAGTGTCGTTTTATAAGCTTTTGAGCTGCTTCCTCTTTCCTTTCCCTCCTCCGTTCAGCCCTCTTACATTGGTTCAGCTGACGACAGTTTGCTTCCTTCCTCCACCAACGCAGTTCAGCTAGCCTCTAATCTGGGCTTATCAATGACAATCTGGCCAGCGACAAGCTCCCCACTTACACTTTGGACAGTGGTGAGTAATCCTAAAATAAAGAATTTATCCTATAGCAACTCTATAGCTAGTTTGTAAGAAATTTCCCTAGAAACCCTTACTATTTTAACTGGAAGAAATTTGGAATTCTCTTGTTGTTTTGCATTATCTTGCTTCAGTAGAGTTCCTATCGAAGGATTAAGCACACCAACGACCAATATTGGAGCTTCAGCTGAAAAATCCAAGCTAGCTGACTTAGCTTTCTAATGATTTTCTAAGGTGAGTAAAAAATCCTCCTCACTTAATAATCCCAAATGTATATAAAATAATTTTAATATATGGAATATTATAAATCATTTTTAAATAATGGGATTTTCCTATATATATATATATTAATCAGATTTTGAAAGTATATTTATATGTTGTTGGTGTATATGAAATGGTTTGTTGTGATAAAATTACGCATTTTCTTATTGATTTGTATTATTAGAATTGATGAAACCACTTTTCTATATGATGAATGGATATGGAAATGTGTTAACTGGTTTATATATATTTTAATAAATGTGGCTTACCTAAATAATGAATTTTATGCTACATGATATATTTAAAATGTTGATTTGAGATACTAGACCCATTGAAAAATTTATTGGTAACCCTCAAGTGCACTTGTAAAGAATAAATTATCGGCGTGGAGCTAATAAGGAAGGAAATGGAAAGGTAAGGAAGTATATGTTCATGAGCTTCTAACAGACGTGTTGAATGGCTTATGACAAGAATTACGTTTATGGTTGCCATTTTAAATTTATTCTTTAGGAAATCCAGTTGAACATTTTACTATGTAAAGATTTAACGAAATTCTAGAAAACTTATTGGCTTTCCCTCATGTCTATATTATGGTGGATGTATTTTTCCCTCGTAACATTCTTTCATAGTCACCTTTGTACTATTGCACATCATATTTTTATTTACTTAATTTTCTTGCTAAATGGTAGTTTTAAATGTATATTGAGATTATGACTGTAGAACAGGTAAGCATATCTTCACAGCTATATTTATATTTATATATATACTTTTGAGCATGATTTTTAAATGGGATTTTTAGGTGATCATTGGATTATTTACTCACTGAGTTTCCATGAAACTTACTCCTTCATCTTCATGTTTTTCAGAATCAGAAGATATTCCTTCAGTCGTTTTACACCCTCCTGGTTTCAGATATGCTCCTTGATCAAGTAAGTCATTCCTGCGGAGATTAAAGGTATATAATTGTGGTATAAAGTCTAGCAATTGGTAGGATGGTATATGCACGTACTGTGTATGGTTGCTGGATGCCCAATAGGATGTAAATTTTATAGTTTAGGCCACTATATTTTATTATGAGTTTATTCAAATTGTTCTGGGCATGTAATCCTTGTGTTGTTGTATAGGCCTTGTGGTCAATTATCTAAAAAACAAAGGAAATTTTTTCAAATTTTTATTAAAATTTAATATTTAAATATTTCATCATGGATTGATGAAATAATGAGTCATCAATATATTATTTGTATTGTAAGGCTTGTAGGGGGTTTCTTGATGGAAGGGATTTCCTAATGGTGACCTTTTACGCCGATCACATTCCGTGGATCAGAAGCGTGACAAAAAAACACAAAAGCACAAGGTGATATGATATGTTTGTAATAACTTTTATTTCATATTTTTGTATATACTACTCTACTCCCAGGGTATTTTAAATTTTCATTATATAATAGATTTTAGAAAGATTCCAAAGAACTAACTAGTCTGATATGATAAGAGAGCAACTTGTTGTTCTTCTGTATTAAAAATTATTCAAATTTAGAATATCATTGTTGGAGTTAAAATAAAGTTGAAAAATCATATCAACTCTTTCCATCAAGTCCGCTAGTCAGTCCCAACATTCAAATTCAGATCACCACTATAAAACGAGATCAATACATCATTATAAAATGCTATGCTAGAGAAACTTGAAATGTTATATTGCTCAGTAAAATTAGTCATTTGGAGTGTCCATCTTGTTCATAGTAAAAATTGAGTTGTGTAAAAAAAATCAATTCTATAAGGTGCATTCTTTACAAAGAATAGCAATTTTATTTAGAAAAACAAATTTTATAGTTACTTAGTATATTAGTAGATGAGAGATAAAGTTAGGATTAGTCTCATTATTTTTTTTATTAGATTCAATTATATATCATTTTACTTGTTTTTCTACAAGAAAGTATGTAAGAATAATGTGATTTGGACTTCATTCCATAACTTCCATTACAAATTAAAGGTCTAATTACACGTTAATAAAGAGAGTACAATATATAATATTAGATAAACTACAAATTACGTCATAACCATATCATGCATATGTGATCAAACAGACAAACATTGAATGTCGGGGAAAGATAGGAGGGAATGCGCTATCATTATATCAACAAATATGAAGAAATTCTATCTTAATAGTAGCTTTTTCTTATTTTAATAAAACTCTGTATATCTCTCTTTTTTAGAGATAATATCATAAGAAATTTGATCTCTTAAAAAGTTGAGTAGGGTACCTTCGTTATTGGATTGTCATTTGAAATAATCCAATTAAAAGATCCAAGGGATACCCTTGAGAGAAAATTCTAGCTTCAAGAGAAAGTTAAGCGTCTGGTTAGAAAATGCATCTACTCTCTTAAGAGCAAATAACGAGCGTTGTTCCTCTTGCCGCAGAGCCATATAGACAGTTAATAACCAAAATACCACAACTTGCAAAATTACTTGGCAAGAAACAAATACAGCTAGATGAGAAGCACAGCAACATTGATAATACGCTACTGAGAGCGATTAGAGATCAGACATTCTTGATGAAACCTAAACACACAACATTGCTCAAGATAATTGTCTTAAAAACAATGAAACTAGACATATGCTTGTCTTTATTCAATTCAACATTTAGATGACCAGTATTGAAGGTGTAAACACCAACAACGACCAGCACTAAACTAGCAAAAGCCTGAAGCTGCTGTTGCACAAACAAGCGATTCAAAAAAAAAAAAAAGGACAATTAAAGAGACACTAAGAACAAGCCTAACAGGCAAGTTTTATTCAAACATAATTGACGGACCATAAAGACACTTAAATTACTCCTCTTCATCTACGTCTTTCCAGCATTTCAGAGTTGATCTAGGAGAACCACAGTCAGCAGTCGCTGTAAACTTTTGGTAGACAATTGAACCACCCATTCCAAGCTCTTCATGGTTCCTCTCTTTGCGACAATATCCCTTGACATCCAGCAAGCAGTTTTGCTCAAATGACTTGCTTGCAACATCCACATGCACAGCTATTGAAAACTCACTAGGTTGGAAGCATGCCAACACCCTCTGAACCAACTGGTTGAGATTCACCGCTTTCAGATCATAACCGACTGTTTCAAAGCTTGCATAACTGAAACCATCTTCGGGAGTAACATGAATGGTCGAAACAGCAGCCCCTTCAATAGAATTCATTGAATAACCACAAGGTTCAAAATCAAAATCACATATCTGTGAATCTGGAAGAATCTTTCTGATACCAGAATTTGCAGTCATCAGGGCTGCTGAGGCAGATTGATTTTTGAAGAAAATGGATGCTTTTTCTGTGTCCAAACCAGTCATGCACATCTCTAGGGTGTAAACAGAGTCATATGAACTGACTGAATCAGCAGAAGCAGAGTACACATGCCATTTCTGTGGTTTATCAGATCCACCCATAACATAAGCCATGCTTCCTTGTCCAAGCTTTCCAAAGTAGCTATCCAGGACTGCAACTTCCTCGGAAAAGTTGCGATGTGGATAGGATTGAGATCCAGGAAAAATGAAACTCCCACGAGTGTAAATCACAGATCTAACAGTAAGAGAAAGGAGCTCGGCCAACTTCAATATGGGTGGGATAGAAAGCAGTAACTTGGTAGTCCCACAGGTTTTAATGATGATCTTGTATGGATAAACGAAAAGGCTGGACTCAGACAGTACATAAGAGTCAACCTTGTCATTTGACAGTGAAGAAACTATAGTGCACTCTGCTGGTTCTAAAATTTCATCCAACTGGGATTTTGTCAGAGATCTCAGACCCTTTCCTTCAGGGTCAAGAAAGATTCCAGGGTGGAAAAAGGATATTTCCAGCCTCTTTTCGTAACCTTCGAAACCAATTGCCGAAACTGGCATCGCCATGTTGTCTCAAAAGAAAATAAACGCAGTAGGAAACAAACCACAAGTGCAGGAGAGAATGATCGCAAAGAGAGGAATTGGAAAGACGACGATTGGAGTAGAGTACTAAGCAAACCTACGGAAAATGGAAAAAACAGCTACTAAACGACTGGTTGCACGTTAAAGATATCAGGATGGCTTGCGTGCGCACTGCAAATAATCATAAAACAATCCAGACATTAGAATTAATGAACAAGGCAAATACAAAAATTATACAGTAAAAAATCACCAATTTCGAGGATCCAAATTCCTTATGATTAATGAAAAGAGCTCTTACGTTGGAGTAAGCAGCAGATCTGAACTTCCTGATTCCCCCGTTTGGTCGAATGTCTTCAATGCTGTAGCCAAGAGGTGCTTCGTAGAACAATGATTTACTACTACTACTACTACTACTACTAGACTTCTTCTTCCCACCTTTCGACTCCATTAGATCATTCAGTTCTGTTTCACCAGAATCAATAGACAGATTAACAATTGTCACAAGTACGAAGATAAACCCAAAAAATATGAACCCAGAATAACAATAACAAAGTAAAATACTTGTCAGGCAGTAAAGGAAAGCAGGCGCTGATTCTTTAGTACATGTTCAAAAAACGAACAATAAAGAAAAAAAGACTAATGATCATGGAAACTTCGGATTACATATGAAGCCTAAACCAACAAACCAATAACAGGAAGGTACCTTCTTGTAGATAAAATAAAACAATCTTCAAAGTGTAACAAGAAGAATCCAACGATTCTAACAAATACAAATCCATGAACAAAAAGGATGTACCGTCCAGAAACTTATGCAATGTGTAATTAATAAACATTTAAACAAACTCATGTCTCAACGAAAGGATATGGCTACAACAGGAATTACGTAATATCAGCTGAACAGAAACCGCTATTAAAGAACGAAGGAAAAAAAAAAAGAAAGTTTGTTATTATAGTAGATAACAAAAGAAAAATATAAAATTTTCCAGCGTGATAGACATCGTCATCGGATCTAGTGAACTACGCAAAAAATTAAGAACTCGTAAGGAAAAAAAATACACAGAATACGCACCTGTATTGATAAAACGTCAAAAAGAGTCCCGCGATCAATTAGGCCAAGAACTCGTCGATTCTACCTCAACACGATTTGAATAAAATCTGAAATCGTGTAAACAATCAGATACAAGCAGCAACAAATTTTAAAAAGAATACAAATCCCAGGATACAAAAGATTATCAAACGCTTACGAAGAAGAGAAATAGAAAATTGTATCAGCGGGTTTTGGCTGCTGAAGGTTGGGTTTAGCTGTATGTGAGTCGGCGGAGAGGCAACGACGTGAATTTATAGGTGACGTGAAGGGTTCGAAACTCGTAGAAAAAGGAGGATGATGTGGAAACTACGGTCTTACCCTTTGCATCTTTCCATGATGTTTCGCTCAATCACGGTTGTTTGACTATAATGTCCTTTTCCTACGATTTGGGCTTGGGCAGACTAAGCATCCTATTAATGAAAACAATTAAAAAGCAAAAGCAAAAGGAATTTCTCCAACCCTTTATTATTTTAAAAAGTTATATGCATAAAATTCTGATTCTCTGAACATATATTCACAAGACAATTTTTATTATTAAATTATTATATGGATTCAAATTAATGACAATAAAGCATGCATAAAACTATTGCATTAAAAAAAATGTGTAATGTGTTAATGATTTTTATTATTATTTGAGCGCAAACTTTAAAATAAGCATTTTTAACATATTCCGCATATACTCATGCTAATTAAAATAAGAGAATAATTTAATGATTAAGAATATTTTTGTAAAAGGCGTGTATATAGTTCAGAAAATATATGAAAGAAATGGGGGTAAAAAGGTAAGATCAATCCGAACTTTTATCTTAGCATATGATGAGATCAATCAAATTGATATTATTTATTTTATCCTTATTATTTCCTGATTTTAATTGATTATTATCAATCGTGGATACGCCTAATAATGATAACCTTTTTCCATGATAAGCAACAAATTTTCAAATGTTTTGAGTTTTAGCTTTGCTAAAAGTTACTTTTTCTTATCATCGTTGCAACCATTATATAAAGTACTTTATTTTTGCATAGTTTGTGTATCCCAACAAATGCCACGTCATGCCAAAATCAACAATTATCATAAAATAATAAGAAAATGGGAACAATATAATTATCATAAAATATATCAGATCTATTTCAATTGGATCCAATAGCAGTTATCAATTCTTTTTCTTTTTATATAGCAATATTAAATGATACTACTAATATAAATTTTTTAATTCGATCAAGGAAGAACCAAAAAAATAAACAATCTTTATAATTGTTTTTTTTATGTGTCATACATGACAAAATATTGCTATTTTTGTAATTAGTATTTTCAGTTGCACACATATTATAATGTAAAACTAAAATTTATAATTTTTTACATGAAGTTTTATTTTTTGATAAAAATTATAAACTTATTGTGGGTATTTTTATGACCATATAAATGGGTTGACAAAAGTCCAAGTTCAACTGGCAAAGGTCCAGCTCTTACAGGATTAAGGTCATTGGATCAAGGCTTCAAGTCACCAAATACGAATTCAAGATCGCTGATCAACAAGGACTAAAGTAGCGACCTCAAATGAGATATAGCCTACAGATCGAAGTAAGCTAGCTATGGTTAAACCTGATGAGGGACCAATTTGCAGGAATCAACTTGCAGATACCAACTTACAGAAATCAACTTGTAATTAATTTATTATTCTTTCCTTTTTCTGAATAACGTTAAGATTATATGTCCCAACAATTATAAATAGAGATTAAAATTATTATATAGTGGGGCATGAAAGAAAAATATGAGAGAACAGAGATGAACAAACTCTCTGCAAAAATATAGAAAGAATAGGATAAACATGTACAAACAGATACTATTATTCAACGAAATAAACTGAAAAATAAAACACCGTAGATGCAGGAATCAATTGACTTTAATTAAATCACGTTAAAAAATTCCTAATCTCTCCATATTCTTCGTCTCTCCCTTTCAATCACTCTTTTATACCCAAACTGCAGTTTAGGATTTTCGAACTTATTGATTGACTGAATTTTGTTGTCAACAAAATTTATATAAATTTTAAGTATAATAAATATGTAAAAAATTATAATTTTATTATTTAAAATTTTAATTGATTAATTAATTAATTTTTATAAAAATATAAAATTTTATATAAAAATTTATGACTTTATACTAAATCTTTTAACTAGGAAGCATAATTATTATTAAAAAAAAAAAAAAAAGGGCTACGTGCGTAGACTTTTTCACCTGATTTTTTCATATGACCATCTCCTATTACATTCTACTCGAAGCTCAATTCCGCTCGAGTTGAATTAACCCCTAATTGTGATAAAGAAAATATAAATAGTATTTTTATTTTTAAAAGATATAATATTGATCATTATTAAATTAAAGAATGGAAGTAGAACAACAGGGCTGTGATTGACATACCGCTGCACGGATGACTAAATCATATTTCGATGTTTATAAAAGGGAGGAAAATTAATCATCAAAATTTTAAATGAAATTTAAACACTTTTTTCGCACACATTAGCATGATTTTTTTTTATAATTAGTACAAATTCTAAAATTTTATAAGTATTTATTAAAGTTTAACATTAAAGTTATAAATCATTTAATTGAAAAGAATTTGTTATCTTTGATTATTTATGTCCTGTATTTAAAATCTATTGCATACATTTTGAGATAGCGTTTAATTTAAAGAGTTTTTTTTTTGCATTTTTCAAAATGTTGTAAATAAGTATTAGATTCTTATGTTTAATTTAAAATTTAAAAAAATTTATATAAAAATATGCACATTCCTAAAATATTTTTAATTTAATATTCTTTAAAAATATTCTCATAAAGAGATATGGATATCATATACTCTTATGATAAGAAAATATTTTAATAATATAAAAATTATTATGTTCATCATTTCATTAATATTTTATAACTTTAACCTACCAATCTTTATTCTTGTTGACCATTATATATTATTACTTATAATTATTAATTATTATACATCACAACCCATCATCCACTATTATCTATAGTTATTGATCATCGTCTATAACCTTTAATTGATTAACTTTTTTATATTGATCATATAATTTTTAATGAGGATATTTTTTTATAATATAACAATATTTTAAAAATTCTAAGTTAATTAAAGCATAATTAATATTGTAATATTCCTATGAATTCTTTCAATTGAACTAAAAATTATATTATTGGAAATCATATTTCTAGGAATGTTATCATTCTTGAGAATATACGATATCTTGAATCAAACGCTATCTAAGGGGTTAAGAGATTTGTAAGTATTACTATAAACTCTGAAGTGAAGCAATCTATCATATTTTTACATTTTTTTGTAATATATATAAGTCATAAAAGTTATAATTTTTTATATAAAATATTGTGTTAATTTTGCATATAATGAATATATAAAAACATTGAACTTTATAATTCAAAATTGCATCAAAAATATTTTTTTACTAAACTTATAAAAATATGTTTCAATATGAATATTTTGAACAAGCACATAAGCATAACTCTCTTTCCTTTTATTTTTAATGGTACAAAATATAAATAATCCTCTAAGCTATGAAAGTCTATTATTACGTAATCTCTTAAAGTTTCACATCATACACATAATGATTTTGAAATTTTTAAAAAATTAAAAATATTAAAATCTTAGTTTAAAAAATAAAAAAAGGTAGATGAATTGACTGTAATTCTTTTTAACTATTTTTTGGGTAAACTCAGTGATGTAAAGAAAAACATAAATAAAAAATAAATACCTTACCTTCCCAAATGTAATCAATCAAATTTTAGTGATAATTTATTGAAAGTATTATACCCTAAATGCATTAAATATTTAACCCAATTAGTAATAATTTAAGTCAGAAAAATATATACCCACATAGTGATTGAAATTCATGAAAAAACAGTTAAAAAAATTATGGATGTCTTATATGTATTTTTTTTTTCAATTGAGATTGTAACATTTAATTTTTTAAAAACATCAGAAAAATTATTTATAATATTTAAAAGTTTAAAAGGTTATGTAATCTATTTCAATAAATTATTTGTATATTATTATTATTTTTTAATTTCCTAGGGTAGATGAATTTGGACGGCAAGTATCCAAACGTGGAAGAAAGGAGGAAAAGACAAAAGCAAAAAAAGAAAAGAGGGAAAAAAAAGAGAAAGCGAATCAGATTCCAAGCGCGAAGGTTGTTCGCTGAGGGGTGATTACGAGGACAAGATTGGAGGCACCTTGTGGTGGGGTTGGATCACCACGACCCACTGCCTCACGATAAAGATTCCAATGCACGTGACTCACAGACACACGTGCTTATCAAACTATATTTACTTGGTAACACGTGCTGACTTCTGCCAATCTCAATAATGTAACCCCTTTTTCTTGGCCTTTTTAAATGGAAGTATAGAACAAGTATTTTCAGATATTTTTAATTTATTATTTTTAAAAATAATTTTTTAAAAATTAAAAAATAAAAAATTTATTTAGATATAAATTTTAAAAATAAATATTTTTTTATTTTTTTTAAAATAAAAAAAATATTTAATATTATTTATAATTTTATTATTAATAAAAATAAATTTTCTTCTTATTTTTAAAAAAATTCTGAAAATAATTATATACAAAAATAAGGGAAAATAACATTTTACTGTTTCTTGAAAGTTATTTTTTAGTTACACTTTTAAAAAACAGTTTTTAAAAATAGACTGTTAAACAGATTTTTTTGTTTTTAAAAAATTAAAAAATAAAAAAACTGTTTTTGAAAACAAAAAAACAGGCTTCCAAACAAGGTCATATATTCCAAAGTTTTTAAGTGTTCTGAATTTCATCCTATAAAAAAAAAAAAGAGGAAATATCTCCGATCTTTCGGATTCATTCAATCAGTAAGGTTTCGTTGAATTCCAACATTTATTGCAGGTTGAATTTCGCCGTAAGGGTTTAGGGTAATTGGAAATAATTATTTAATTCAGTTTTGTCTATCATTCTTTAAAATAATAATGCTATATTGCAACATTAATTTTTTTTAATTGGATAACTACTAATCCTTTAACTGACGTTAACATGCATAAATCAACCAGTCCCTTAATTATTTTTATCAAACACAAATTAATATTAGATACAAAAGAATCATTTTTACTGAAATAATGGTGGATGGCTTTAGGTAATGGGTGAGGGATAAAGGAGGGTTAAAAATTCTTCTTGAATTTGCATCCAACGAGAATCAATCTCATTCATACACATTAAGAAACGAGCTCGCCAACAGGTCAATCCATTACTATCAGCACTTGATATTTCAAAAATACTATTTTATTTTTATCCTATTATATTAAATCCATTTTAAATATGAATGCTGAATTATTTAAGTATTTTAAATTATCAATTTATGACGTTATTATGTTATATAAGTATCCAGTATCATGCAATTATAAAAACAATGATACGATGGGGTATCTCAATCCAAGATTAAATTGTAAAACAAAATTAAATGGATGATAATTATTTCAAACATTAGAACTTGGTTTATTTGAGATTATTTAATAATGTATGTGTAGTTTGTAACATTTAAATTTATTTTTTTGTATGATTCTTTAAAATTCTTGCAAGCCCAATTGTCAGTGAGGCGCATAGATAGAATGAATTTTGTCACCACTAGTAGAATTATTGACATAGATTTGAATTTGTGAACACGTTTACGAGTTAAGACCTATAAAATCAAAGTTGGTAACCAATTTGACTTGTT
>JANHAO010023311.1:0-11935 GCA_026873985.1 Saraca asoca
TGTTTCTTCCATTGGCTTTAATGAGAATGTAGCTGATCAGTGCATTTATTTGAAGATGAGTGGGAGCAAGTTTGTGATTTTAGTCTTGTATGTTGACAATATACTACTTGTTAGTAATGATCTAAATTGTTGTGTGAGATGAAGCAAATGCTGTTGAGCTACTTTAATATGAAATATCTTGATGATGTCTCTTTTGTTTTGGGCATATAGATATACCGTGATAGATCCTGGGGTATTCTTAACTTATCTCAGAAAACATACATCGAGAAGGTGCTATCCAGGTTTGGTATAAAATCTTGCTCCCCATGTACAGCACCTATATTGAAAGGTGAAATGTTCACCAAGTCTCAATGTCCTCAAAATGATGAACAGAGAGCCCATATGAATAGAGTCCCATATTCATCTACTGTTGGTAGTTTGATGTATGCTCAAATTTGCACACGTCCTGACATCGCTTTTGCTGCCAGTGTGCTTGGAAGATTCTTGAGCGATCCCAAAGTGGAGCATTGGAAAGCTGCAAAGAAATTTATGAGATACTTGCAAGGTACCAAAGATTACATGCTTACCTACAGAAAATCCGATCCGCTTGAGGTGATCGGGTACACTGATTCTAGCTATGGCGGTACCATGGGTGATCAAAAGTCCACTTCTGGATACTTATTTTTTATGGCTGGAGGTGCTATTTCATGGAAGAGTTCCAAACAGTCTATTACTATCACTTTAGTTACGGAGGCAGAGTATGTAAGTTGTTTTGAAGCCACTAAACAGGCTATATGGTTGAAGAACCTGATTTCTGGGTTCCATCTTGTGGAGAGTATTTCCAGGCCTCTGATGATTTCTTGTGACAACTCTGCCGCTATTGTCTTCTCTCGAAATAATAGAATGTCTGCACGTACTAAATATTTTGACATCAAATATGAATTTGTGAGAGAGAAGATTCAAGAGTTACAGACTTATATTCAACACACAAGCACAGAGCTTATGGTTATGGATCCACTAACCAAAGGCTTGACAGCTGCTACTTTTCAGGGTCATGTAACTTGTTATATGTGAAAATTGGTTCGGTCCTATTATATGCAAAAACGACCTTGAGTGAACGAGCCCCCGAGCACGGCAAAGGCCAAGCCCCCCGCCTCGCTAAAGGAGCCCAGTAAGCTTCGCTTTGCCCAACAAAAAGCGGCACAGCGAAGTAGTTCCGGCACCATCTCAGCTCACCTCGTGACACAGTGACGCAGCAAGAAGATCACAAGACCAGCTTGTCAGGCAGCAGATCACCCTACTCAAGCCCGTTACCTCGCTAAGCAGCACCAAGCTCGCTACAGCAGGTCCCCATGATGCCCCCAAGTCAGGAATTCCTGCTTGAGACGCCCAACACCTCGCTTGGCACAGCCGTACCAAGTAACGAACACAGACAGACACAAGTCTATAGCCAACCAAGGGGGCCCACCCCGTAGCCTACATTTTACAGTAGCTGGATTGTAGCCTTTTACTGTCTTTTCCATTTATAATTTGATGTAACACAACTGTAGCTTGTATTAATACATGTAACTCCTCCTTCCTCTATAAATAGGATTGCATTGTTAGAAGAGGAAGGAGGGGAGAGGCCAAACTCTGTAAGCAGAAACTCTGCTAAAATCATTTTTCAACACATCAATAAAATCTCCGCTATGAATGTAGGGTCTGGTATCATCCGAATTTAGCCGAACTATATTAAACTCGTTGTCTCTCCATCCCTTCTTCCTCTTGGTCCATCAGTAGGCATCCTTGTTGGATGCTTGGACCGTTATTAGGATTGTACATGGATCATATTTTGTAATGCATGTCCTAAACTTAGTTGTCCACATTACTCAAGTTATTTGAGGAATAGTGCTTTGACTTGTATGATGTTCTGTGACCCTATTGGACACGACTTTTGCAATGCTGAGTACTTGTTGCCTCATTTTAACTTAGGGGTTATTGTTGGTTTATGGTGCTTGCTTTCATAATTGATACATTATTATGGCCATACTGTTATGATATTAAATCTGAAAAACTTTTCTTTTAAAACTCATGATTTATGTTAGCCCAAGTGGTAGATTGTTGGAATAATTTTATGGACTAATATAAATCATGTTTTCATATTTAAAATATAAATTTAATATTTAAGTCAATTATTAGTGTTTTGTATAAATAGCCCAATTAAATATATGATCCATTTTATTTAATGGGCTATACCTGTGTTAAATGGACTGAATTTACTGGGTCATTGTATTAGATTAACTGTTGATGGGTAGGTTAAACTAAATAACCCATTGGGGTTGTACATGAAAAGGCCTTGGTCTCTGCTATAATATGCGTGCTACTGTCCATTGAGTAATACGTTTTGTTTTTATCAATATTATAGCAAAGAGAGCAGTTTACTTCTATACAGAGTAATTACTTCCAAGTTCAAGAGCATGGATTCATCATGTCTCCCAGATAATTATAAACCTTAAATTATTGGTACATGCTATAGGTTTATTTACATATCTGACATTTAAATTATTGTGAAATTTCTTTTGAGATTATGAAATTTCTATCATCCAGATCACATTAGATTGAATTGTAATTAGAGAATTATAAATAAAAATAATATTACATTAACTTGTTAATTTCCAGAAATTCTCAATCATTTACATACATCACAAGTTGGATTAACAAGTTGGATTAAACTAGTCTGCCTATTTATTGGTCTCAGTTTTTAATATTTTACTACAAGAAATAGTTTTGAGCATTTAGGCTCTTGTGTTTTATCGAATGGTATTTTTCATAGAAAAATTTTATTTATTTACATTAAATAAAAATAATTTATGTCATTTATATATCTTATGATTAAAAAATAATATATGGTGTCATAATTTTTAAAAAAAATAACTTCAAAATGTAATTTTTTATCACATGTTTTATATTTAACATTAAATAAATAACATATTTTATTATCTCAATATTTTATAACTATAAATATAAATATAAATATAAATAAATAAAATTATTTCTACAAAATTCATTTTTTTGCCAAAACAAATGAAGTGCAAAATATATAAATTTTAAGTACAATTACCATTTAAGAATTTATGCAGGGTGCTGGCAGCCAAGCAAGCTCTTGTCAGAGGATCCGAAATTTTATTTTGACAATCAAGTTAGTGCCTTGGTGGATCTTTACTTCATTTATACTGAATAAATTCAGGTGCAATACATATTGCTTCTCCATTTAAAATTAAAAATAAAAAAAAGTCACGAACGAAACAGAAAAGAGAATATTCTACGGTGGTGGATGTATATATTTGAATGCACATATTTATATATTCTTATTCTTATATTTTAATCGAAAGCCACTTGATGCAAGACAGCAAGTAACGACACCAGAAAAATTGAAGTCACTGCTGAATTACTAAATGATGATGAAATAGGGAATAACGAGCCACATAGTTACTGTGAGCCGTGGCGGGTGCCAGATAAGGATCCAGTGTGATGAAACGATTTAATGTATAAATTATATAAATTTTTTATATTAAGAATTTGAAGCTACATATTAAAATTAGGGAATTTTCTTATTTTAATTTTAAAATTCTCAACTTTATTTTTTTAACATATAATATATATATCACATTTCAATAAAAAAAAACGCTATTTTTATGAAAATCTTGGAAAAGGCAAGCATTTGACCCCACTTCACTAAGTTTGGGTATTTGGATTTTTGTAAACAAAAAATTTAGAAGTGTGATAAATTATTATATTCTTATCGGTCTTTTTAAAAGATTATAATAATACTTGTAGATTGTCTAATATCTAAAATTACTAATAATATATTTGAGAGTTGTAAAAGAAAAGAAAGAAAATGAAGATAATAAGAGAGAATCGAGGACAAAAGAACAGAAGAAGTTGGATAATTAAGTCATGATTTTCCCTTCCTTCATTTGTTCAGATGTTTAGAAAATCTATTAAATTTATTCAAATTAAATAAACACAAAACACATAGTATAGAAAGGTTAACCATAAATATTTATTTTCTTCTCTCTTTAATCAAAATTTTTAAATAAGAGGAAGATTATGATATAATATTTCCTTCCCTCTTCAATTTCTTCCATAGATAATAAGAAAAATGACTTTAACGGTTAATTGAGATTTTAAGAGCAGGATTTATACATAGGACACATGGGACCGAAGAAAATGAACTTTAATGACTTAAACTCTTTAGCAAGATTAACAACAAAATTTAACACTAAGACGCATTTAATAAAATAAAATAAAATTTATCGACCTGAGTTATATAGATAATAAAAGAAACAGTCTTATCATTTTTATGTTTTATCTCTTTCTTTTATTTTCATATTTTTATATAAAAAAAGTGGAGTCTTATAAATTTCACGCTCTCCAATAAAATAAGAATATTTCAATGTCCAATTTTCAAAGTGAAAAAAAAAAATGTAAAAGAAAACGAACTTTACTGACAAACATAATTCAAACCGATTTTGTTAATAACAGTACTGTAAGACAGTGTTTTAGAGAGAGTCAGTGAGTGCAGGCAGGGAAGAGGGAGAAAGTAGATAGTGAGTGGTCAATTTGAGAATGGAAAGTTACGAAGAGAGAAAGAATGTAACCAGAAACAGAAAAAGGAGAGAGAAAGAAGAAGAAGAAGAAGAAGAAGGAGAAGGAGGTGGCGTGATGAATGAAATTAACTACAAGCCAACAAAAGTGGACGAAGACAGACAGAAAAGCATTTAAAAGCATCTCTTGCTGCTCCCTTCCTATCTGCCCACTTGCTCAACAACTTGCATAAACCGACGACGTATCATTCAAACAATACATTACAATTTGTACTTATTCTGATTTGATTTTACCTCCTCCTCACTCACTTATCACGCGTACACACTTTCACAACTCTAAGAGAAACATTAAAAACAAGTCTGTCAAGTCTCGACCAAACAAAAGTATATTACTATATTATATTGCAACTTGCATGTCTCTGTTTGGATACATATGACCCTATCCATCTGGGCTGTGACTTTGGGACTAATCAAACGTTCAAAAAGATAAAGGAAAAAGGAAAGTTTGGTTACAGCAGAAGACAGCTAACCTCATATACTATTCATTAATTAGCTTCCTTGTTCATTATGTTTGTACGATGCACCCATGTCCAGATGCCAACCCCTTTAAAACTTTGGTGAATTTTTTTATATTTTTTTCATTTTCCTAGAAAATTTATACTCAATCCTCTCCAAATTAAAAGATTTTTATAAAAATCTTTAGTAAATTAGATTTTATCCTCCAACACTTTTTCTTTAGTTTTGTTCTATTATCTCATTGATTAGTTCTATCCTCTATTATTTTTTTACTATAAATAAATAGCCTAAATTGATTATTCACGAGGAAAAATGTTCCTTGTTGAAGATTCTGGTACGTAATTTTCATGGCAGTTATATTTTACAATCGAATTGAGTTTAAAAAATACTATAATAATAAAAAAATATCGTGTAAAAAATATACAATTAAAAATGTGTATTTAATATAATTTATTGCTTACCACCACCATATATAGTCTGATCATACTCATAGACATAGTGTGATAATTATGTATAAATAGTAGACACTGTCTAAATTCATAATCATTAATTTATAATGATAGTAAGTAATAATCAATCTAAAATGAAAGCCATTGAGTTAATTAAAAAAAACTTAGTGCAGTGCTATTCATTTTCCCATCTCCACTAGTAGCTCTTAATTACTAAACAAAAAAAACAAGTGTTACATTATTAAAAAAATAATAATTAAAAGTTTACTATCAACATCAAAGTTTTAATAAATTTTAATAATATAAACAAGTGATAACATAAGAGTCTAACTCTAAAATTAAAACTTTTTAGTAGAGAGAAGATTTTAATACTCCAATTTTGATCCCTAATTCTTATTCATATAAATATAATGTATTAGTCACTTTTATAATTAATGAAAAAGAAAAAAAAAACCCTTTTTTTTAGTCTTGAAGTCTTCAACTCCAATACTAGTATTATATTAAACCTATAAACATTTTAATTTGAATTATTCTATATTACCATATCAACACAAGTAGGTGGAATGATCAGTAAATTATGTTTATTTTGTGAACTAGAAGGATCAACACAATGAGAGCTAGACTTTACCAGTGTCAAAGGTTGATTTTTCTTTTTCTTTTTTAAGTATATGAATGATAAAAATAAGACTAAATAAACAAGTAAATAAGGTAGAATAATCATTTTTCTTCAGGCAACCAAATCACGAATGAATTTATAATAATCACAAAATAGTAATATTAATGAGTTAAATCCTATAATGAATCCATAATATATAAATAGAGCTCAGTAAAAATAATCATAATAATAATAATAAAATTACGATCAGCACTTGCTATCGCCGATATTTCGCCTCGCTATGTTCTCGGCGATTTGCGCCAGTGACTGCAGGTTGCACCGGACGATAGTATCCACAAACACACACGTTTCGTCCTTCGTGTTTCCCGGCGGCACGTCCACCACGTACGACTCAACCACCACCGTGCGTTGGTTACCCTCGCCATCACCAACGGCGGCAGCATGGAGAGTGGTTATAGAGCGGTAGTTGGCAAGCCTGTGGTCCCCACCAACAACGCTGAAGCTAAGGACATGGCGCTCATCGTCAAGGATCTCGAGGCGTTCGGTGCTCTTGGCAGCGGGGAGGCCCGATATGACGTGGACCTCACGGAGAGTGCCGACATCGCCGTCGCCGACTATCACGTCGCAGCTCTTGACGAAGTGCTTGTAGGCTTGGGGGTTATCGAAGCGGCGGACGACGGACCAGACGGTGGAGACAGGGGCTGCGATCTCTTGCATGACAGCTGAGCAGCACTGGTTGGTGGAAACGGCATGGGTGTGGTAGCGCGCAACCACGTCGGGAATGGGAAAAGATTGCTTCAAGAGAATGTCATCTTTGAGAACAGCGGTGGCGTTAGCTGCCGAGTGGTGGCTGATACGGTGGAGGCCGAGGACGGAAGATTTTGTAGGATTCGGAGGCATATTTGATTGTGCGTTTAATTTCTTGATCTGTCGAAGAAGAAGGGATAAAGTAAATTTTGAGATCACTATTATATATTGTGTATGTGGGTGAGAGATAGAGAGAGTTTGAAGAGAGGGGAGAGAAGGTGAAAAGGTGTATTTATGGAGAAAGTCACTTTCCAGCCATGGAAACAAGAAATAGAAGAGAGTTGGTTGTAGTTGCAGTGGAGAGGTGGGGTTGGATTTTTAAAAGATGAAAGCGTCAATGAAGTTCATGTGGGAATGATAAAAATAATGGCCCAGTTGGTCAAACTGAATTTACCAAAATGGGCTTACTTGAAAGCACACCCTTATTTGTAAATTAAAAATAAAGATGAGTTATACTTTCACCAAAAAAAAAAAAAATTGTATTAGATAGATATTTTTATGATTTTTGTAAAAAAATAATAATTTTTATTAAACATAATAATTTTTATATAAAATTAAAAAATTTGAAAAAAAAGTTTTTGATATAACTTTGAATGTGACTAGCAATTTTTTTTTTTTTTTGTATTTTTATCACATATAAAATTTGTACATACCTATACTTTCAATAAGAATTTATATAAAAAATTATGATTTTTATAACTTTTTCTGTTAAACTCTCGTAAAACCTTGTACCAAGTATTACCCATTGAAAATTAATCAGCATTATTTTAATCTTATATTTAACTCTCTGCTTTAATTTGGTTTCAAAGATTCATTAACGTCAATTTAAACATTTTTCTCTCCAAAATATATTCGTTTCACATCTTATTAAGTGTCTTCGTATCAGCAATTAAATTCTCAATACAATCCTCTAATAACAAAGCGAAATTTGCAAAAAAGTCAAATTTTCCTATCTAAAATTCTAATGATCTCAACGGTGAAGTAGTGGTTATCAGGGAACTCGTATTGGGCTTTATTATAATTCTGTTTAAAAGATATATTAATTAATTACCATTTATAAATTAAATCTCTCAATATCATTTTTATAAATTGATTTGCAATTTTTATGCATTATACTTTTATTGAATAGCAGAATTTTGTCAGATTCTCACACCTAAAAGTATTGAAACTCGCTTAAAGGTTGTATTATTATTATTATTATTATTATTATTATTATTATGTAATTGTGAAAAGATACAAAGTAAACTGTTGATTTTGGAAACAAATCTATAGGAAGAAATTCGAGTCCAAATTTAACTATATATTTTCCTACAATAGCAGAAGAAATAAAAGGATCTTACAGAATCAAAAGGGATATTCTTGACATTATGCATCATCACGCCATTCAAATCTTTAGTAAACTTAATGGCAATTTGGTAAATTGAAGGGACAAAAGAACGAGGAAGCCTAAAATGCTCGATCAACTTGCAGGGAGGAGTCGTAAGCCGCGGGATAAAGCATTTAAAAGTGAAAACACACTCTTCCTCTCACATTTCACAATTTTCATGGCAATTTATAAAAGGGTTAAGTCATATATTCGGAAAATTTTGTGTATCCTCTTATAATTTTTATAAAAATCTTTTATACCTTTCAGTAAATTATTTATTAAAATTATAATTTTTATATAAAAATTTCTTAAAATTTTTTATATAATTTTAAATTATAGAGTTACAACTTTTTATATATTTATTAGACTAAAAAAATTTTACACTTATAACCTTTTTTAAAAAATTATAGGATTTTATATAACAAATTATAATTTTTATAAAAATTCACAAAATTTTTTAATACATTACCTGTAAGATAATTGGCAAGGTTTTGAAAAACACCTTCAGAATTGAAAGCTTGATGATATAACACAAGTAATCAACATGAATTGGACCCTCCAACTAGACAGGTGACCTTTTAAGCATAACAGAAAAATATAATTTTTAAGTTGGTACGCGGATGAAAATAAAATTTATAATAACTATAAGTTGAATGGTAGAATTATTTTAAAGTTTGAACTATTTTACATCAGGAAAAATACACAGAATTAAAAAATAATAATGATAAAAACAGAAAAATGGGTACCAGTTTTACAAAACTGGTTGGTTCATAAAATTTTTAATGATTTTATTATTTTACTATTTTTTATGAGTTTTGTTACACAATCTCATTAATACATTTCAGATTTACTCTTCTTAAAATTATAGGATTCACAATTTTATTAATTTACTGATTATGAGAGGGAGTGTACACAAGCATTTCCTTTTTCGTTTTTTTATTTGGTCGGTCCAAAATTCAAAGGCATGTATGGGATTGAAATTGTTTAATAAGTTTCAAAATGTTGCATGCTTTCATTCGCTAGTTTTACAAATATTTTGATAGTTTTTATTTGTTAAATTTCTTATTTTTGTTTAGCTATGCACTCATATTAAGTTACTTGGTATTTAATTTGTTTATGTAAATTTTTATAACATTTTAAATTTTTTATTTATCACATCTACTTTAACTGTTGATTTAATTTAGTTAAACTCATTAAATCACAAAACGAGAATCCGTCTAAAATTTTTTAATGTCTTTAATTTTATGTATAATAATTTTATATTGATGTTCTCAAAATTTAAATATAGTATATATTCTACAAAATTTTGATATTTGACTCTTTGAGTTAAAAATCCTGAATTCCTCATTCCATTAAAGCTTGTGACCCATTAACTTTTTTAATCTGAAGTCTAATCATAAACATTGCTTGCAACATTATTATGCTTAAAAAGGGTGGAACCTGCAAAAAAATTAAGATCCCTACACTATCGATAGCAATGGAAAAGAAATTCTGGGTTAACAGAGCAAGTGTAATTAAAAGGTTCTATTTGTAATTTTTATAAATATTTTTTAACACATTTTTTAAGACATTAAAATCTTTAGTATTTCTCCTAAATCCACCTATTCTCTTTGGCATTAACTTTTTTAACTTGATTCAATTAATAAATTCGTTTTATTTTATCATTTATGTCTTATTTTCAAGTCTTGCAATCAATAACCCTACCAATTAAACAATTTGTATGTATCAATCTAAAAAAATACCAGTAATATGTCCTATACATTGCGCTTATAAACTTTATTTAACAAAAGAAAATTATAATAATCATTTTATTATTAAAATCATGTTATACCATCTTTTTGTTATATTATTAAAATCATGTATCTTAAATATTTCATGATTTTTAGTGGCTTTAATTCTTCGTTAACATTATATATATAATTTATTCAATAACTATATAAATATATAAGAATTCTTTTTTTCTTTCTAAATTTAGAACTTGATGAAATAGTTGTCAATACTTTTAGTGATGTAGTATCTAATATTATTTTTGAAACTTTTTTCTTTAATATTTTAAATTTTGAATTGAAAATATTATATATGTATTAAATGACTTATTATTTCTACTATCACTAAAAAATAACATATTAAAGCAGCACAATTTAGAATTAATTCATACTTCCTCCTACTTAATTCCTTAATATATGTATAACATTGATTTTATTATTTTTATTTTCATCCCTTGTCCACACTCTTTTAACATGCAGGTGATATCGAATTATTCTATTTCTAAAATTGAAATTCTGCCAATTTTATAAAAATGGAGAGTTCTAGCGCAGCCAAAGCTGTTGCGAACCAAAACACAACTTGCAAATGACTTTTTGGGTACTTTAACGTGAGCTTTTCGGTGTGGTCGAGATTGTTCAAAAATTCAAAGTGGGAGCGTGACCAAAAAAATGGCAGAGCCAAATTGAGGCTCTGGACCCTCTTTTTGGTTCACATGACATGAAATTAATACAACGCGTGTTTCCTTTCATCTATGGCACTGCCGCCTGGCATGTTGCACAGGATTAGCCCATTTGGTGGGACCAGTCATGGGTTTTTTATTCTTTAATTAGTTGATTTGGTTCGTCATGCATGGCCTCTGTAATTCCCAACTCATATTTCTTTTATTTGAATTTTCATCCACTTGCATATTTATATTTAATACCTAATTGAAGAATTTTCATTTTCAGATTTTCGAGGGATCCTTCCTTTTCAATAGAAAAGAAGTCCTTATATTCTCTGCTTTGTTCAACTTGATCATCCAAACAGAGAAAACGTCTGCTTTGTTCAACTTGATAAACAGAGAAAACGTGATAGCCAATTGGTCCATATGATAAAGTCGACTATTCAATGAAGGTCCCCCCATGAAGAGAAAACCTTAAATAAATTACAGCATTTATTGGTAGACCAAATCAAATAACGATATGGTTGTCTATTTTCTATCCATCATATTCTGTTTAATTTATCTTTTATTGATTTTGTATAATCCTTGTGTGTGTGATCGTTAACGCTTTGTTTTAGGATAGTAATTGAAATTAAGAAAGTATTGGTGACCAAAGGTTAGATGGTCATCAAAGGCACTTTGGTCATTAAATTAGTAGGTGACTCAAAAATGGATACACAAATAGTCTTGTGAATGTTCTAAGGCTAAGGTTTATTTGCTACCTTCGTATAAAGATGGAATTTGGAGTAGAATAATCCCTGAGTAGATAAGTCTACAATATTGACAATAGATTGTTGGGAAATCATTGGCAACAGCACACAAAACTTGGTTTGAGTTGTGTCAAAAGACACTATCCTTAAGAGCTATTCCGCCACACACGGTTGAATGCGGCAGCTCCCCAGGATTAAATAAATTCTTCTTGCAGAAGTAAGGCTAGCAGAACAGCAGAAAAATAAGAATGTAGTAACTCAGTGGAGTAGAGAGGAAAGGAGAATTTGTTTGTTGTACTTGAAGCAGTTCTGGAGTTCTATATTTATAGGCTCCAAAAGCAGTGAACGTTTTCTCTTGAGCAATGTAGGACTTTTCTTTTGACACACTCACAAAACTACAACAATCCCCTACATGTGTCAAAAGAAACATTTATCATTT